>PVJD01001086.1:0-194209 GCA_004026545.1 Mormoops blainvillei | reverse complement strand
AACAGGAACAGAATCACAGAAATGGAGATCACATAGAGGGTCATCAGCAGGGAGGGGGAAGGGGGACAACAGGGAATAAGAAGCATAATTGTAGGTACAAAATAGACAGGGGGAGGATAAGAATAGTATAGGAAAGGAGGAAGACAAAGAACTTATATGGGTCCATGGACATGAACTAAGGGGCGATGCTGGAGGGAATGGGGGTACCTGGCGATGGGGGCCACAGGGGAGAAAAAAATGGGACAGCTGTAATAGCATAGTCAATTAAATACACTTTAAAAAAACCCTATTCCCTACGATGCCAATTGCAAATGCAAGACCATTCTGCCAGCTTTCGTGCCCCTCCCCCACGGAGACCGCCCTCATTTCAGCCCTTCGGTGCCCTGTGCTTTTCCTCCTGGGGACGTCAACTGGGGCAAGCCCAGCATGCTGCTAGAGGTAGGCACCGCACCTGTGACCACTTTCTTCCTCTCTCTCCCTTGCCTTGCCCTTCCTGATCTGGCACTGCGCTCTGTCACCCTTCTTATATGCACAGTGTACTTGTTCAAGCCTAAGTCTTTGGCGGTAGCCTCAGGGCTGACATCTCAGCCTGGCACACGGGGCCATTCTGACGCCGGCTTCCATCCCCCGTCCTGTTGTACCACATTCTAGTCGTGCACAATTACTATCAGCTTTCTGAAAATACCAGGCTCAGTCTCAACTTTATGGCCTCGCACATGCTGTTTCTGATCTCTGGAAAGCCTTTGCCTTTCCCTCTCAATGGGCTACACCCAACTGATCCCTCACAATGTCATTCAGGTGCCTCCTCAAAGAGGCCATCTGAGCCAGCTGCACCTGAGGCTCCTGGGCCCCTTTTGACAAAACTCGTATTAGAGCACCTCCCAGGCAGTGTTTTAGGTGTTGATCTCCGGCCAAATGGACTGCTGTAAGGGCAGGACTGGATCCCCGGCCTCTATCACTGCACCTAACACACAGGTATCTAGAAATGTCTGGATTTCCGATCATTTGCCATGAAACCTGCCTCCCTGTACTCAATGGCTTCTGTTTTAGGTTGTTTTTCTAACAATATCTAATGAAGCCTCATCTAATGCAGAGAGGAACACAGCATGTACATTGAAGTTACCACTCTTTCCTGAAAAAAACCAAAAGGCTTTATTTACCGCTTTTATTCTCATGAGCATCTGCCATGTTCATTTACCACCACAGCTGGGAATTTTATGAAAGTTAGTGGAGCAAGATGACTCCTCCATCACCTGCAAGTAGCTAACGACCTCGGTATTTTTAGTTTTATAGCTGGGTTGCTTTAAGAATCCTGCAAGAAGATGGTTTCAATCAACTCATCTCCTCTCAAACTAAAATGTAAGGGGGGGACCATAAGAAGAGCAAAAGGCAAGGAAGGATTGGTGTTTCAGTGGCCACCAGACTCTTGAGGCTCCTACTACGTTGAGTCCTTTCTGTTTAGACAAAAGCGTGTTCTCCATGCTCAAACTTAGTTTGCCCCAACATGCTGGGTGTAACTCTTCCAGGGAACAGTCTTTAAACTTGCCTCTGATTCACAGCTCATTCACACATGCAGGGCTCCAGCAAGATGCTAGACCTGTTGTCTTCCAGGTGAGGTGGGCCCTGGCTTCACTTCTGGGATCTGTCCCAGACCAATAACTTTCTGTGACGTTAACCCACATGTCACAGCCTTTTTCCCCAGATGAGGGGGTTGCAGCTGGATGATCTTGCTTACACATTTTGGAGTTCTCTGGGTTGCATGGAGAACATCAAGATGTGATGAATGCAGAGGGGAGCATCAAACATGAATGAGCTTTTGTTTACTCAAGAGTGCAAGTAATAGTACTCACATGGAAAGGGCAGTCCTTTTCCCTCTCTCCTCATGGGATTTGGGAAATTGACAATAAGTAACCAATGAAACTGTTTAGGTGTCACTTTTAGTGGCAGTAACGACCTATGGGGCTGGGCAAGGCCTGATTCTCCTGATAGAATTTTTTCTATGGTTTGGAACTAGTTCAGTGCATAGCCACCAACAAGAGAAGTGGAAATCTCCCAACAGTTTTCACCTCTTATACATAGAAACATTACTTTGCGGGGGGAAAGAGACACATCTTTTTGGTATCTGTGTTGCCAGGCCAGGAATGGCAGTTGAGTTGAGGGGGAAAAGGGAAGAGGAAGAGTTTGAGGAAAAGTCATTGTCTGAGGCAGTCACATGGAGACTGTCTCTTTCCTTAAGTTTAATTTGTTTTAATTTGAAATTTCAAAAATGATCACAATTAAATAGCCATTATTAAACACCCAGTTGGTCAAGGTATTTTATAAACCTTTGTTTTGGAATGTTTCTAAGGTAGGTAATCTCTGTGTAGTGGACAGATGGGGTCTAATGACCTGGGAAGAACTCTTGTACAAGCGACCAGGGCTGGTTCTCAGCAGATACCTCCAGGCCCCAGGGTCACAGCTGTGCGCCAGCAGGAAAGGAGAGCTGGAAAGTCTGTTCCCTGCGGCCACATGGGCGCTAAGTCCCAGGCGTGTGCCAGCTGGAATGGAGCACTGTGTGTGGCCAAAGGCTGTTGTCAAAAGGAGAAGAGTTGGCTCCTCATTCCTTCAAGCCAGAGCCCAGCTCTGTGTTCCAAGAGCCAGCTGCTCTTGCCCCCTAAGGTGATATCTCAGGGCCCAGGATGACCTCCCCTTCCGTGTGCAGCCAGCCGCTCTGCAAGGCCTTGTCCACTTCCCTGTGACAGGAGGGGATCTCTGCATGGCTCTGTGTACAGGCTCATTGTCATGGTCCAAGACCGCTCAGTCTTTCGTTCGCTGACTTGTATTCTCAAAGTGCCCGTGTTTAGCAAGGGAAATGGTCTTTGTTCTCAAGGAGTTTATGTCATGCACACACACACCTATTTGAACTTTGAAACAGAAGAATGAACACAGGTATGCTTAGCTAACCCAGCAAAAGGAGATGGGCGAATGAACCTTTACTATCATTAGCAAATCCTTGTGCTCCACAGGTAAAGGAGATTATCCTTCTAGAATAGAAAGAAGGAGGAGAGGACATGGTTTTCCCTCGATTTGTGGGGTTTGTTGTTTTTTTTTAATTCTTAGGTGGAATATTTATTTATTTATTTATTTAGAGAGGAAGAGGGTGGGGACAGAGAGAGAGAGAGAGAGAAACATCGATGTGAGAGAGAAACGTCAATTGGCTGCCTCCCACACACGCCCCAGCCCAGGGTCAAACCCACAGCCTATGTGCTGTGACCAGAAATCAAACCCACAGCCTTTTGGCGTATGGGATGACATTCCAACCAACCGAGCCACACTGGCCAGGGCAGTTTTTCCCTTAATTTGGAGGAGGGCTAGAGAAAAATCACTAGTTTTATTCTTAGACGAGTTGGCTGTGGATGGAACATGGTTCAATGACTAGGGAATGGGCGCTCCCTCTGGTGGAGCATGAGAAGGACACGGGTGGTGTGCTTCTGTGAGGTGCTGGGAGGCTGCATGGGCAGGAGTAATGTTCTAGCAAGTGGGAGAGCTGGTTCCTAGTAGTCATGGAGTTCCTGGTCTCATGCAGGGTCATACTGTGACTGGGTTAATGGACTTGACTGCTACAAAGACATGTGTGGTAGAAGGATTCAATTCTCCCCAAAAAGTCATGGCCCACACCCTAATCCTTAGAAGCTGTGAATATGTTAGGTTCCATGGCAAATAGGAATTGCTAGTCAGCCGATCATGACATGGGACGATTATCCCGGACAATCCAGGTGGGTCCAATGTAATCACAAGGGCCGTCTGAAGTGAAGGAGTGAGACAGAAGATGCTGTGTCCGAGTGAGGCCATGTGCTGAAGCCTCCAAACTTTTGTTGCTTTAAAGATGGAAGAAGGGGCCCCGGCCCAAGGAATGCAGACGAGCTGTAGAAGCTGGAAAAGGGAAGGGAATGGGTTCTGCCCTAGAGCCTTCAGAAGGAACCAGCCCCGCCAGCAGCTTGATTTTTAGCCCAGCGAGACCCATTTCAGACTTCTCACCTCTGGAATGCAGATATTAAATTTGTGTTGCTTTTAAGCCACCAAGGGTGTAGTAATTTGTTAAAGCAACAGTAGGAAAGAATCTAATATGGAAACCTATCTCTGTTTTGGAAACATGAGACCCTCTTAGTTTTTTCTGGTATATAACATAATGGAAAATTTATGGCATATAAATAACTCAAAGAATAACCTCTCAATATGAATTCTAAGATATCTCTAAGCTCATTTATTTTGCTAGAGTGAGGACAGGATCTTTATTTCATCACTTTTGTATCCTTACTGCCTAGTTCAGTGCCTGACTCATTTTTAAATGAATGAAACTTTTAACTAAATCCGTGAAAAACAAAAACTATCTTTTCAAAGAATTTATTTTATAATGTATCACTATTTTAGAAATCTTAAATTCAGACCCTCATTATAGACAAAGAATATCACACTTTACACTGTCATTCAAAGGCGAGAAGTTTGGTTAGAGATGTTTTTTAAGTTGTTGGGTTTAAACAAGAGTCATTATTGCTTCCTTGCTTTCTAGGAACGTCTTTGTACCTAATCATGGTTGGAGTGGTGACTTGCCCTTTGTTCAATAAAACTTCCGTAATATGTAGTAAGTTGTAACCTTAAATAGGTGACCCAAAATTGCTCATTATTGTGAAACTCAGTTTGAGAAGCATGGTATTATTTATTATCAATAATACTATTAATGATCTTTGCATGGCATCTCTTAGAATTAAGAATATTTCTAGTGTTGATTTGTCATTTCTTCACTCACTCAATCTCTGAAAAAATCCTGGCTAGGATCTAACTATGTGTCGTCCCGGGGGAAACAAAGGCAAATAAGATATGGCACTTCCCAGAGGGATCCACAGTCTAGATGGGAAGAAAGATGAGTGGGTAGATCATGAGAATATGGAGTAGCCAGTGTTAAAATAAATTGTAGTGCCAAGAGGAGAAAACTTCCAGCTCTGCAGGGAGAGTATGGCCGAGAAGAAGAGACCCTTAGACCAGGTCTTGAGGGACCAGAAGCAGTGTGGCAAATGGAAGGGGGGGCCAGATATCATTAATTGCCAACTGACCCTCAGGCACAGTGCTGGGCGCTTCCACATGTAGCTCTGTCATTGAATCTTTGCCCTGAGGAAAGGGAGATTCTAACTAAGTAACTTTGTAAAACTGCACAGAGTGGGATTTATATTGTCTTAGAAGTCATGGGTTTTAAAGCAGAGGTGGGCAAACTTTTTCGGGAAGAGTGAGAATAAGTATTTTAGGCTTTGTGGGCCATACGGCCTCTGTCACAGCCATTCAACTTTGCCATTGTAGCGTGAAAATAGCCGTAGATAATGGGTAAACCAATGAGCATGGCTGTATTCCAATAGAACTTTATTGATAAAAATAGGCAGTGGGCTGGATCTGGCCTGTGGACTGCAGTTTGCAGACTCCTGTCCTAGAATGGCAATTATAGCTACCAGTTTGTTTTGGAATATTGCTGGAGAGGGAACTTATTTGCTTTTCAAGTGGTCAGTGACAGCTTCAGAATGGGTTATAGACTCTCACCAAGAAATAGTAGCCGACAAGATTAATAGTGGAGGTTCAGGCTGACCCAATTTTCTAACATTTCACATCGTTGCGATTAATATTTAACAGACCTCTGAAAATCCAGATAGAATACATCTTTAGGTCATTACAGATGAGTCCAAAGAGAAAACCACACTAATTCAGTCTTGGCAGAGGATTTGACATTTTGTGGGTATTGTCTGTGCTTTAGCTCTAAGATTAAAAAAAAAAAAAAAAAGAAAAAGAAATAGGGAAGATTTGTCTGAAATCATTGGGAAAAAATAAGGTAAAGATATGAACTGATGACCTGGGAGAAGCCTTGGGCGCAAAGCCTCGATGCTGCTGTCTTCTGGAAAAAGGCAGAAACATCTGGTTAGTGTAACACTGAGGGGCTGTGTGAAAGGAAGTCCTAAGTCCAGATTAAAAAGCAGAATACATCTTGACATTTTAAACAGCAAGCCAGAAAAATCTGTCTGCAATAGCTGATACTGTGGGAAAAGTCACTAAATTTAAAGATTTGAGTAAGGCATCCTTTAGAGCAGCAATTTTCAACTTTTTTCACCGCTTGACACACATAAGCTAATTACTAAAATTCTCTGACACACCCAAAAAAAAAAAAACCTTTTGCCGATCTGACAAATAGGTATAGTATTGATTCATTGACACCAGATGGTTATTGTTGAACTGGCTGCTGTCATTTTTTTAATATTTGACGATCCAAGGGAAAAGAGGTCAGTGCCCCTAATTAAATAGTCAGGTATTGCATGTTTTAAAATATTTTTGTGGCATACTCGTAAATCGCTGCTTTGGAGCAAATCAGTGATTTTTTTTTTCTTTTAAATAGATCCTTCCAAGAGTATATCCTAAGACATAGAGAGTAGGAAAACCATTAAGGGATTTCAGAAATGTTACCAAAAGGAAACATTGGGAAGCTAATGATGGGAGCTGGATAAGTATGGCTGCTTGGGAGAACTAATTTCTTTTGAGTAAAACTTTTCAAAAAATCAAAAGCAGACTAAGTTTATGAGATTGTTTCAAGTTTGGATGGTTTGAACTGGATCAAAACATTTTCTCACCAACAGAAATTGATTAAAAGTGATGTCTGTGGCTGTGACCGCTGGAGGTATCCATGCTTGACCTCCCAAAGGGTTTCAGTCTGGTTCCCCATCAGCCTCTACGCTGTTGTTCTTAGGATTGAATTGGAGTGGGGGAAGGAAAAGGTGGAAAATGTGGGCGTTGATACCTTCCTGAAAGGCATCTTAGCAGGCTACAGTTATTCCAATCCAAACAATTTAAACTTTTTCTTTCGATTGGGATCCTGGGCATGAATCTTGTCTTGGACGAGGCAGATGTGATTTTGGGACATGCACGAAGTCTCATTACGTGGAAGCTGAGCCTTGTGGGCTCCTCGCTACTGCACCTCACTTGGACTGGCAGGCATCAAACTTGATCCCGTCATGCATTTGTGTGCTGTTGTTCCGGCCTTTTCCTAAAACTCAAAAGAGCTTCTTCAACATAGACATCCTAGGGCAGCTGAAGAAAATAATCTGTAAAGCAGATAAATGCTTTGATATGAATTATGTCGAACAAAACAGTGTTTATATAAAAGGCTTTAACATGTACACCAATTAAAGTGTCTTATAATTTGACTTCTCTTTCCCATCAGACAAGTCTTTTTTATATTGTAAATTTAGAAAAGAATATTCACATTCTGCAATCTGGCTGACTTTTTTTTTTTTCTTTTAGTAAGGGTTAAATAAAGGGATCTTCAAAGCCTTGCTGATGTATTGTAGGAAACTTTGAAGTTTTTATTAACTTCACTGGAAATCTTCGTTTCCTGGAAAGCTCACTAATAAAGTATATAGTTTCTTACAGAAATCCTTTCCTTAGCTGCATGCAGTAAATAACCTAGCCAGTGGGGTTGCTATTGCAAGATAAAATTAGCATCTCAGCTGGCCCTGAGTCACCTATTTCCATTGTAAAGAAAGTCCTAAAGTGTAATGTTATTTGGGTCCAATTAAACTTCCCTTAATTCGGCTCTCTGACTCTCACAGCAATAGTATGTACACCTTCCAGTAACTCAGACGGCAGCTATTGAATATGGAACTGACTTGCTCCATCCCAGCACCTTTCATCTCAGTCAATGGCACTGTCACACACCCAGGTGTGCAGCCTGACCACTTCTCTGCTCTTCCACTGTCACCACCCAATCGAGACCTTACTGTTTCTATTTTGATGGCTGTGGTGGCTCCCTGTCAAGTTCTCTGCTTCTTCTTGTCCACTTCCTTATCTGCCTGCCCCCAAAGTCTATTTTCCTTGGAGCACCTGGAGTGATTCTTTAAAACTAAGTCAAGATCATGTCACTCCCTTGCCCACACCCAACGGTGGCTTCTGGTGACTCCAAATAGAACCCAAAGTCCATCCCTGGCACAGGGCTGAAGTGGCCTGTGCTCAGCTAGCTCTGACCAGCATTTCCAGGTACTCTCTCCTTCCCTCACTCCAGCCACACTTGCCACCTTGCTAGTCCCATGGACATAGCAGAGCAATCACACTTCTATCTTAAGACTTGAGAATTTGCACTAATTCTCTTTTCCTCCTCCTGCTGCACGCTCTCCCTCTGGGTACTCACCGGCTCTCTTCCCAATTCACCTAGGTCTGTGTTCAAATAGGACCTTTTCAGAGACACCTGACCTCTTTATTGAACATAGAAGCTCTACACTGCACCCCCCCCCCATTCTCTTCCCCTACTTTTCCTTCCCAGCTCTTATTAGTTAACATTCAGTGTGTTATTGATTGACCAGTTTATTTGTCCATTGATTTATTTATAATGTATCTGTCACTCCCAAGAGAATGTGAGCTCCATAATAATGGGGACTTTGGTTTGTCATTGTATCTTTCATGCCTAACACACATGAACAATCAGGATGTACCTACTCGGCTTCTAACGAAGGGAAGAGCCAGAACCATTCCCATTGGCTTGGGTCTGCCTGTGCAGACCAAATCATAGTGCAGTCATGTTGTTTGGTAGCACATGTTTTTCAAAGTTTCCTATCCTACTAAAAGTTTTCCATTCAATGGTCAAAGTCTATCTTAGAGTTATTTCCCTGAAGATTTCAGCAGTAACCTAGGTTTATCTTCAATGAGTTCAATGTAAGAATTGCATGTACCTGAGCTTCTTGGCTATTTAATGGTTTTAGAGTGGCCGTCTGTGTAGATGGATAGAACCATTGGAATCTTACTTGCCTTCTTTCCTTAGTGATTAGCAGGCACATTTTTAGCACCAGGAGAAAGAGCCAGATACTCAAGTCTATTTTTAATGTAAGAGAGTTCCAATAATTATGTAAACACTCAGAGGTTACTTCAAGAAATTTTATATGACTAAAGGAGCATTTTCTCCTACAAATGAGCAACCAATAATTTTCCTATAAATACTGTATGAGAAGAAGTTGGAAGCAGGAGTTACTAGAGGAGATTGGTTAAATGGTTTGTAGAACTTTGTAGAAGATAAAGTAGCCGCATTCCATGAGATAATTTTGTTGGCATAATTGCTCTGAGCTGCTTTTAAAAAGTCAAGTGTATTAATATATAAATTACATCCAGTAAAGTTCATTCTTTTAAAAAAGTATACAGCTGTGAGTTTTGAGAAGTGCAAACAATTGTTTAACCACCATAAATCAAAATACAAATTTTCATCCCCCTAAAACTTCCTTGTGCCCCCTTGTAATCAACTCCTTCACTCAGCCCCTGGCAACCACTGATCTGTTTTTTCACCCTTATAGTTTTGCCGTTTCCAAAATGTCACATAAATGGAATCCAGCAGTATATTGATCTTTGAATCTCACTTAGATTAATGCACTTGAGATGCATGTTACCAGTAGTTTGTTCTTTTTATTGCTGAGTAGTATTCCATTTTGTGGATATAGAGTGCTTATCCATTCACCAGTTGGTGAATATTTGGGTTATTTTTAGTTTATAGTAATTATGAATAAAACTTTCATAACACATTTTTATGGGGACATATGTTTTATTTTTTCCTTGGGTAAATACCTAGGAGCAGGGTTGCTGAGTCATATGGTAAGTATATGTTTAACTTTATTTTTTTTAAATGGCCAGACTGATTCCCATTGCGGCAATGCTATTTCCTGCCCCCATCAATAAGGTCTGAGAGTTCTATGAGCTGCTTTTTAACCCTCAAGTACTAATGCCCAAAGTGCTTTTCCTTCTTGGAGTGAAACTTCAGGATCTCTTTCTCCCATTTCTCCCCTTATTTTGTGTTCCAGTCTCTTATACTTGGACCTTTAAATTACTTTTATTTAAAGATCTATCAACCCTTCACTCTTGCCCAAGTTTCTGTTTTCTGTCTCTGTGCCGAATGCCAAGTTCACGTCTGTTTGATTTGGTTGTAGTGAACCAAATTAAACTGATGTCAAGGGTAATGACAGACCCACGTGGGACTCCAGTGCCGGTGTAGCAGGCTCAGGGGCATCTGTACAAGGTGACTCACCCTACCCCAGACCTAGGGGGAGATTCCTAAAGTTTCTCACCAGGTATGGGCTAGACAACCAGGCTTGGACTTTTACCGTGGTGAAGGTTCATTTCCCTCCAGGCAGAGAAGTCAGAAAGAAACCTGTGGTTATTAAAAAATATCTAGATGTATTAAAAGATATATAGATTTATCTTGGAGATACTAAATATGAAGTATACAGAATCTTGTGAACAGGTTTTTTTCTCTCTCTTAAAGCTTTCACACTATTTTTAAATCAGTGGTACATATAATATAGTGTTGAAGAGGTTGACCTTGGACAACCTCTTTATGCCTTCGTTTCTTCATCTGTAGAATGGGGACACTAAGAGTAGTTGTTAGTGGTGATTAAGTGGCTAATATTTATATAGTGCTTAGAGCAGTGCCTGGCAAATGTCAAATGATATATGAACATCAGTTGCTGTTGCTATTGCTATTAACTAAACTTTATCCCCAATAAAACCTGTTTTTCATGCATTTGTCCTCACTGTCACAGCTGCTAAGTACTAGCTACCTGTTCAAAGAATGACTAAAATTTAGGTAACAGTGAGAACCAGAATTTTATGACATTACCTAGAATAATGTCCAGTTTCTGGTTATCCTCAGGTGCGTATTAATACTCATGCATGTTGACTCGAGGCAGCTTTTTAAGTGGCATCAGTCCTTGGGTCTAGCTGGCTTATTTCTCCCAGTCTCAGAGGCTTAGAGGACGTTGTGATTTCTGGGGTGCACTGCGCTCCTGCCTCAGTGCCCTCTTCCCCCGCTTGAAGGGTTGAGTCCACCACAGTTTGGTCACTGTGCCACGGTTAGAAGTTTGGGTACCAGATTTTTAATCATCTTTCTCTCTCTTCCTAGTGGCTTGTTGTTGTTGTTGTTGTTGTTGTTGCTGTTGCTGCTGCCTCCATACAAAAATGGTTATCTTTCAGCCTAGCTTAGAAACTTTTTTCTAAGCAGAGACCAAGTCTCCACAGGAAAGGTTTGGCCTGGCTTTCCCGTTTGGCACCGGGAAAACGTGCAAGTGCTGTCAAGTGGCCTCTGTTTGGGGCACCATCTCAGGGTGCAGCCAGCAAGCAGGTCCATCTGTAGCTCTCAGGGACCGAGGAGCGCTTGCCCGTGTGTGCACCCAGCTTTGACGCAGTGCTATGCCGTGGTTCGTGCGCTTCAGAGTTATCACAGGGGCAAAGGGATTCATGTTGTTCCAATCATGTCTGCAGGCGAGCTTGGGGCTCACAAATGCACTGTTACTTTAAATGCTTCTAAGAGCTGAAACTTATAAAATGTAAAATTGTGAAATGCACTAGTGAATTCATAGTAGCCTTTCAGTTTGTCCTGCTAAACATGCAACTACTAGAATCAAGGCATAACAGAAATTTATAAAATAAAGAAGGAGCTCATTGTAGTTGAAGCTCTTGAGATCCACCTGTGCAACATGCACCCAGAGACATTACTTAAAGTTGAGAGAAAGGAGGTGAGAGTGGCCCGGAGGCAGGCAGGACACATCATTTCCCCACCCTTCCCCTTTGTACCCGTCAGGAGGTTGATAGGTGGAGCATGTGGGAGAGTGAGCCCCAGCCCTAACGCACACTATTATCAAATGCAACTTGCACACCAATAGGTTTTTTATTTGGTGTTTGTTATTCAGTTAGGAAAAACAGCAAGGCCTGGCATAATAATCATATTTTTTGTGAAAACATGTACATGTGAGGCCAGTAAAGAGCAGTAGAAAATATTTGTCTTCAACAAGTGCTGAACTGGACGGCTTGACCGTGTCAAGGAGGCCAAAGAGGCATCAGCACGTGATGGTTGCCTTGCGCCCACTGCCGTCCACCGGGAGCCCCCACCTGCCCCCGCAGAGGTGGTGGAGAGCTACCATGAAGGGTCTTAGTTCTCTTTTTGTTGTACAGCTGTACATTTAGAGTGCCTCCTGAACTGCCTGTGAAAATATACTCGTGTGGCGATTTCAGACTTTTTGAAGTTTAAGGACAATGGCAGAAGGTCATGGTACTCCTTGAGATACACTGTGAACGTGTGTCTCACAAAGTGTTGCATTCTCTTCTTCTGTCTCGCAGCTTAGGACACTGTGCATTTTGGTATTGTACATACTAACGTATGAGATCTGTCTAGAAGGTACCCAGCCACATAATATGAAAAATAGA
Organism: Mormoops blainvillei; assembly: GCA_004026545.1. Taxonomy (NCBI): domain Eukaryota; kingdom Metazoa; phylum Chordata; class Mammalia; order Chiroptera; family Mormoopidae; genus Mormoops; species Mormoops blainvillei. The sequence goes on along the minus strand of PVJD01001086.1, from coordinate 181,966 downwards.
GGCATTTACTGATGAAGAACAAGAAACATTGTGCATGGGACAATGATGCCTCAGACCTCTTCAAAGTAGGCACCTTGGGACCTCACACAGCTCTCCCACTCGCCATGAACTGCCCCATCGTATTTTCCTGAATCTCACTGACGGTCTGAAATCTCTTCCCTTTCAAAGATTATTTTAGTTTTGGGAAAAGCCGGAAGTCACAGTGCACTAAATATGGACTGTATGGTGGCTGAGTCACCTGGGTGATCTGATGTTTTGCCAAAAAACTCTGCATGAGACTTGATACATGAGTGGGCACATTGTTGTGATGAAGGTGCCAGTCACCAGTTGCCCATAACTGTGACCTTCTGAATCATCTAAATAGTTTCCTTGGAGAAACATCCAAGTATAATGCAAAATTTGATGCAGATTCATTGCTCTACTTGCCCAGTCATTTTGAATGTGATGACCACACTGTACACATGCTCACTCAACTGGCGTCTACCGCCCCCACTCACCAGTACAGCGAAGTCATCGTTGTTCACGCATGTGCATTCAACTCCACTCTCCTTGGCTCCCAGATTACATCAGTGTCACGCAAACCATTCTTGTCATATTAGCAATGGCTGGACTTTTTCTGAACAGACCTCATATGTATGTATATACATGTGTATGTATATACATGCGTGTACAGAAGGACCCCTTACCCAGAGCTTTGCTTCCTGTGGTGTCAGGCACCCGCAGTCAACTGCAGTCTGAAAATAGTAAGTGGAAAATACCAGAAATCAGCAGTTCAAGAGTTTTAAATTGTGTGCCACTGTTCTTAGTGGCATGATGAGATCTCACGCCATCCCCCTTGGTCCCACCCAAGACATGAACCATACTGTTATCCAGCATCTCCATGCTGTTACACTCCCCTCCTATTAGTCAGTAGCCATCTCAGTTGTCGGATCGACTGTCCTGGTATCACAGTGCTCCCATTCAAGTAACCCTTATTGTACTTAATGCAGTGGCCCCAAAGTGCAAGAATAGTTTAAGCTTTACCATGTATAGGAAAAAAACATAGTCTATATAGGGTTTGGTACTATCTGTGGTTTCCAGCACCCACTGGGGGGGGGGGGTCTTGGAGTGTATCTGACACACATAAGAAGGGACAACTATGTGTGTGTGTATGTATATAGATACATGTATCTATGTTATATATATGTAGCTATACACACACACACATATATATATACTTAATTACTAAGTGTAAAGTTGTTTCTTCCTATATGTCTTGGTCAGTTTGGGCTGCTATAACAAAATATCATAGACTAGGTGGCTCCAATGACACACATTCAGTTCTCACAGTATTAGAAATGGGGAATTTCAAGATCAAAGTGTTGGCAGATTCAGCTACTGGTGAGGGCCCACTTCATAGTTTGCAGACAGCTGCCTTCTTGCTGTGTTCTCACATCGAGAAGAGCAGAGAGAAGAATCAAGCTTTCTATGTCTCTTACAAGAGCACTAACCCTATCCTGAGGGCTCCACCTCTGGACCTAATGATCTTCCAAAGGCCCCCCCTCCTAATGCCATCACAATGGGGGTTAGGGTTTCAACAAATGAGTTTGGGGTGAATACAAACATTCAGTCCATGACACTATATTTGGATGCTGAAAATAATATAAAATATTCACAAGTACATAGATCTATAAGGCAGCAAGCTGAGTTTTTCTTCAATGTTTGCTTGCTACTTGTTTATTCATTTTGTGGTTGCCATTAGGAAAGTAGCAGGAGACACCACAAATTTGGGGGGGAAAAAATGATGAGAGAACTTAAAGTCGAGAATTTTGCTCATTAACTTGATTTTTCCAACTGTGATTTTGGATAATACCTATATCCTTTGAATTTTGAAACAGAAGACCCCCCAGGATTTTGCAGAAACATATTAAAAAATGTACAAGAACCTGACACTGCCTTTTAAGAAACTATGCTGTAGTGTGAAATATGGGAAGCCCAACAGCAGCATAAATCCCATAAAGTGAGAAGTGTGTCCCCACAGGAAGGTATCCCCAAGGACAGAGGAGTGGTAGTGTCTCTGGATCTCACCAGAGGAGGATTGTGGGGCTTATTTTAGCTCCCTCTCCTTCATGTGTCTCCACGTCAGTTGCTATTTTGATTGTGAGCATCTTCCAGCAACTGGTGATGTGCTGATTGCCAGAAGCCCTCATGGGGGGGTGGGGGAGGCGCAGGAAAGTGTTGGCCCTGTGCCCACCGATAACCCTGTTATCTTTGAGCATCTATTTCTTGAGCACTGGACTCATACTCATGAAATAATACAAACATGCAATATAAGATAAGATCTCTGCTCATACAAACCCAGTTGTTTTAGAGAAAAAAAATACATATGAAATAGAGATAACTCTTGATTAAGACTAAAGTAGAGTACAAAAAATGTTGTTACAGTCAAATTGTACTTGAACATTAATATACTCTTAGTGAAGACTATTGACATTGATTTAGTAAAAAAATCTAGTATTTAAGAAAATATTCACTGTTCTGTGGATATTATCCTAATGTGTGAAAATATTACAATCATAACAGTTCAGGGCCACAAAATTTCCTATACATTTCTTGATAACTAAAATGGTATGGTGTTAATACTCTTCATATGATCTATTATTTGTTTTATTTGAAGCTTCTGTAACCACCCCCAATATTAAAATGAAGCCTAGGCAGTTCCACGTGTCATTAAGAGCTGTCCTTTCCTTTTCCTAAAGGTGTTGCAGTGAGCCCAGTGATCTTTGAAGGGAGCCCCTCCCCCTCAGTGTCCCTGCTGCCCTATCTCTTACGGCACCTTTCCACTGTTGTCATTGCTCATTTGCCTCTAACCTTGGCTTCTACACATGACAGTCTAGTCACTTACTAATAGTTTTCTCATCAAGTTGTGTGGCCCTAGAATTAATGCTAGCAGATTGACACCTTAGGCACCAGTGCCGTAAGTACATGTCTCAGGGGTGATAGAATGGGGCTGTCCCCACACTGTTACAGACCCATGGTGATGTCTGTGGGCTATTGTGTATTTCCAGCCAATGGATACCTTTTTTTTTTATTGCTCTTCTATTACAGTTGTCCCAATTTTTCCCCCTTTGCCCTTTTTTGCACAGCCCACTCCCCCCACCCCCACAGTCAGTCCCCATACTGTTGTCCATGTCCGTGGGCCATTCATACATGTTCTTTGGCTGGTTCTTCTCCTTCCTTGCACCATTATCCCCCTCCAACCTCCCCTCTGGCTGCCGTCAGTCTGTTACATGTTTCCATGCCTCTGATTCTATTTTGCTCCTTAGTTTATTTTGTTTATTAGATTCCTGTTCTAAGTGAGATCATATGGTATTTGTCTTTCACTGACTGGCTTATTTCACTTAGCATAATACTCTCCAGTTCCATCCTTGCTGTCACAAAAGGTTGGAGTTCTTTCTTTCTCCTGTGTAGTATTCCATTATGTAAATGTACCACAACATTTTGATCCACTCATTAACTGATGGGCACTTAGGCTGTTTCCAGCACTTGGCTATTGTAAGTAGTGCTGCTATGAACATTGAGGTGCATAGGTTCTTTTGAATTGGATACCTTATAATAGATACATAGTTTTGTTGACTTGAAGGCACTTTACTGTTTTTTTTAACAGGTATTTAAATAATAATGATAATTATACAATTGATTAATTGATTGATCGCTATGGCTGGTCCAACCCTGGATGTCTGAGAATTAACTATAAGTGTCATTTATAATCAGATGTCTGGCACAGATTCAGCAGAGAGAAAGGTCCCTGGGGGAGAAGGTAGGCAGTCAGGGAAGGCTACGTAGAAACTGAAGGTATCCGAGGTGAATCCTGAACTGTGTCCTGAGATTTATATGAGGGTAGGGAGGAGATGCCCATGGCGCTGGGAGTTAGTGCTCATGACTCTGGGAAAGTATCTTGAAGAACTTCCTTTCCTTGCTCTAGGTGTCCAGGGAAAGAAAGATAGGGGAAGGTAGCCAGAGTAAAAGGTAGGTCTCGTGGAAGCCTTGTCCCAAGGGTCTGTCATGGAGGACATTTGGACACCTGGTGGAAGGGGACAAGCCCCTCCTAAATGCTCTGTAGCTAGAGCCACCAAGCACTGTCATAGTTAAGTGTGAATAAAATACCAGAAATGTCCTTTCGCTGTGGGCACCTGATAGGCACCGCCTGTCAAACCTAAGTCTTTTGAAACATGAAGGTAAAAGTATATTTCTCTGGCTTGTCTTTCCTCCAGAAGCAGTTGGTCTAGAGTTAGTCACAAAGTTGTGTCAGAGTTTTTGCACTGGGATCAGTCATCATCTGAAAGTCAAGCATGCGTTCATTTTTTACCTGGAAGAAATACTTTAGAAAGGTGGAGAGAGGCCTGGAGAGATAAGACGAGGTCTTAACAGTCTGACCTTGAGGAAGGACCCTCTCCCTGCTGCACGGGCCATACTGAGTGAGTCCTTTTTCCCCCAGTGCCTTGCTTTCCTTGGAGTTTTTTCTGTTGTTTTACAAGTTTAACTAGTTTATTAAACTTCACCCTGTCACTTGATTTGTATGCTTTCCTGATTGTGGTCTTGTTCTTTTCTTTTTCCCAAGGTATCTTGAGTGTATTAAAGCTGATTTATTGTTTTGTTTTCCTGTGAGTGACTGTATTCTGAAATTTCATCATCGGGAGCCTGAGGTTGTCCCCTTGTTTTGGGGCAGACCCGGTTCCTAGAACTAAAGTTCCAAACTCCTCCTGCGTTCTTGGGCTCTTGAGCCGCACCGTGGATTTTCTCCTTTCTGACTGACAATTATAGAGCCCAAGGCAACCGATCTGCACCCTCGAGTCTGAGAAGCCCTGCTCTAGAGGGTGACTGAGGGACAGGGCCAAGGCCACCAGACGTGCGAGCCTAGGTGGAGCGCGGCTTTCTCTGCGAAGAGGGAGTGGTGCGCGTTCCTCCCCGGCCCTCAGCACGCAGCTTCTTCTGGTCCTCTTGGCACTTTCTCCCTTTGAATAATTTCCTTTTTTCTTTCTTTTGTGGTCAGTACAGAGAGGACCCTTTTTCCAAGCAGGCCAGTTCTTCCCCAGTTCAGTACCCTGAGGAGGAGCCCTGGATGAAATAGAGGCTTCTGTCAGTCTCGTCCAGTTCACAAGGCTGCAAAGCTTTTTAGCAATAAACAGATTTATGGGGGAGGAGGGAAAATGACTTTATTTTTGGCACAAGAAAACAGCCTACTTGAAACAATAGTTTGTCTGTATTTACCACAACCACCTATGTGGTTTCCAGTCACAAGTTCGTGGCTATCTGAATTTTACCAAGCAGTGGTGACACTAATGTATTTTTGCTTTGTGGAAACTTCACATTAGTCAGCTCCTCTCTGTCCCCTCAGCACCACAGGCTGAATTCCTCATAAACTTCCTCAGCCTGGGCTTCTGGAGATGAGGCCCATTCTTGCCATACAGAAGACAGGCTCTGACACCGTGCTTCCCGTATGCTTCTCAAAACTGAGAACTCATCCCAGTGCTGGTCCTTGACAGTGGTGGTGTCTCACTGGCTGCTGTCCAGCTCAGGGCCTTCTGTGCTTGAGCAAACTCTGTCCTAAGGTGACCTTTTCAAAAGGTAATGCCAGGAAGTTCTGAATAGACACTGATTGGGAGGAGCTAGAAGTAAGCGCCTCAGTAGCTTAAAATAAAATATTTCCCAAAGCCAGCCCTAACCGTTAACCAGGTAACCAGCTAATTCACTAGGGGCTTCCCTCTAGTCTGGGACCTCAGGGCCGGAGCTGCGCTTGTTCATCAGCACCCTCTCCCGGGCTGAGTCATCCAAACTCCGCACAGGCACGCAGCCACTTTGGGTGTAAGGCATATTACCATGTGAGTCATCTTGCATACAAATTACAGCAGTTAGAAAAATCACAAGGGGAAATACCAGTATATGTTTGTCTTAGTCCTACTCTGTTGCAGTTTGAGTACAAGTGAGGTTTTCCTTCATGCTCCAGCCTTAGAGGAAAATACATGTCAAAGATTTTGTTGCCCTGGAATGAAGGGTATGACCAAGTTCTAGCCCAGTCACTCTGGGTGACCTAGGACAGTTAACTGTAGTTCCCTAACTTTTTTGATCCACTGTCTTCCTTTTTCTAAGGAATTGGGTCTCTAATTCCTTTTCTAAGGAATTTCACAGCTCCTCATGGCTGTGAAAGATGGGTTCCAACCCATTCTCATTGGTTTTCTCTTGTCTCCCTTCGTTATAGGCTTCTCTTCACAAAGCCCCTTGTTTGAATCTGATGTAAGTTTGTGTTTTAGGAAGTACTCATATTTACTCAAGATAACCCTTGCCTTCAGACCAAATACATAAAATTTCAGTCACCACAGAACCACTAGACCTTTAGAGAATCATTACATAAAAATGACTTTGTTCAGAGTTTAAGATAAAGGAGCAAATGTCTTTTTTAAAAATGATTTTTTATGAGGTTGAAAAAGATATTCTAACCACTGCCTATAATTTGGAGTTACTGATGTAAATAAATGACTGACAGGGAGAGAGAACATTCTTTAGAAGCAGATAATTAATCACAGCAGTATATCCTTCTTTGCTCATACATGTGGTTGTCGTATGTTATTTGCTATTGTCTTTTTTAGACTTAAAAATACAATTTTTTCATTCTCCTTTTTCAGAGAGAGTTTGAGCAGCTGACCTTGAAGACTCAGACAGCCAAGATATGAAAATTTTGAAGTCATTCTACATCTGAAGCCAGATTTAAATATTGGCATTACAGTAAGTATTTAGGAAAGAAATACAACGGTTTTGTGGTTAGCAAAACTGTTAACCACAGTTTTGCCTGCATTCTGACAGTTAAAAGTATGTTATGAAGGGTGAATTTGTTTGAATCACATTCAGCAAATCAGAGCTTTGAGAAAACTGAAGCTACGCCTGTGATTGGGGTTTTCTTTTTGAACTGGGCTGTGGCTACAAGGGAACTTTCAGGGACTCTAAGTGAGACTTTGTAAATGAGAGCAAATCCAGCCACAGAAAGGGGTGCGGAAGCGTCCTTCCAGGAACTGTTCTATCTGAGCTGCCTCTCTGGGGCAGTGTTTCTCCAAGTGCAGTGGGATGGGCAGAGGAAGATCTGTTCTCGAGTGAGTTCAGAAAATGTGGGGTTAAAGATAAACCACCTTCCTTACCAAAGGATCTCAAACCAAATGAGCCTGTGACTCTCCGTGGGTGTGTGCAGTTGCCAGTGTTCATCGGAGTCCAGTGGAACTCTTTTCTAATTGACCACCAGCCATATATGGTGTTAGAGTCTAAAAATACAACAATAAATGAGATCGGCAATGTCGGTGTATAGATAGTAAATAAGGTAAGAAGTAAATAAGAGCGATTATTGGTAGGCATGATAACATATTTAAGAGGACAGTCCGGGGAGCTAGGAGACCTAGCTCCCTGAATGTTACTTATAAACTGCATGACCTTGAATAAGACACTTAACCTCTCTTAACTTCCGTTTCTGTAAATTGGTGATAATAGTACCTACCCAGTAAGGCTGCTGTGAGGATTAAAATGATGAATACGTGTTGGAAATTACTAAACCTACTGTACAAGTGTTATCCAAATCTGTGCTCACAACAATAACGGCAGAGTGCTTTTTAACAGGCTGATTGGGGAAGAGAGAGTGGTGGACGGGGACTTTTGAATATGATGGTCCAGGACTGCTCAGAAGTCGATTCCTGTAAATATGAGAAATACTGAACTATGCAGATAGTGTAGACAGGGCATACACAGGGAGAAGCAAGTGGTTTGTGTTTTATGCAGAGGAAGCACTTGGTACAAAATCCAGTATCTTTTCATGATTAAAAAAAAAAACAAAACCCAAAACTAAACAATAGCAACAAACTAGGAATGAAGGGAACTTCTTTAACCTGAGAAAGAGCATCTGTGAAAACCCACAGTTGACATCATACTTGATCATGAAGAACTGAGAGCTTTCCCCTGGAGACCAGGAACAAGACGGCCATCGTCACTTCTATTCAGGACGGTATCGGGGAGTTCTAGCCAGGGCAGTTAGAAAAGACTATAGAATAAACGATTTCTAGATTGGAAAGGAGGAAGTAAAACTATATTTTCAAATGACATGACCTCGTATATGGGAAAGCCACTATACTATTAGAACTGCTAAACAAGTTCAGACAGGCTGTAGGATACAAATATTAATTGTACTTATGTACTGGGCTTATGTAATGTGCTATGTACTTATAATGAGCCTCTGAATTTATTAAGAAAATAAATTCTTTTATAATAACATGAAGAATAATAAAGTACTTAAGAATAAATGTAACCAAAGAAGTGTGAAACTTATTCTTAAAACTATAAAACATCAATTGAAAGAAATTTAGGAAAATCCAAGTAAATGGAAAAATATTCCATTTTTATGGATCCAGAGACTTATCGTTGTTCAAATGGTGGTATTTTCTAAACTTATCTATATATTCAATACAGTTTCTATCAAAATCTCAGATGGATTCTTTGTAGAAATTGAAAAGATTATTCTAAAATTTATATAGAAATTTAAGGGACCCAGAATAGACCAAAGAGTCTTCAAAAGCAGCAAAACTGGAAGACTCAATCTTCCCAATTTTAAAACTTAACACAAAGCTATAGTAATTAAGACAACGCGGTACTGGCATAAGGATCTTTGGAACAGAATTAATAGACCAGAAATAAAACCATATATTTATGATAATTGATTTTTTTTTTAACAAATGTTCCAAGACAATTCAGTGGGAAAGAATAGTCTGTTCAACAATGGTTTTGGGACAAGTGGATATCCACAAGAAAATGAATGAACCCCTACCTCACACTATATTTAAAAAATGATCTCAAAATGGATCAAAGACCTAAATGTAAGAGCTGATGTTATAAAACTCTTGGAAAACAACATGGGTGTTAATCTTCATAACCTTAGCTTAGGGAATGACTTTTAATTATGACACCGAAAGCACAAGTGACAAAAAAAAATAGATAAGTTGGACTTACGCAAAATTAAAAGCTTTTTTGTATCAAAAGACATTATCAAGAGAGTGAAAAGACAGCCCACAGGAGAAATATTTGCAAATCATATAATCTGATAAGAAACTTGTATCTAGACTAAATAAAGAATGCTTACATCTCAACTGTAAGAAGATAACCCAATTTGAAAATAGGCAAAGACCTGCCCTGGCCAGTGTGGCTCAGTTGGTTGGAGCATCGTCCTATAAACTGAAAGGTCTGGTGTTCAATTCCCAGTCAGGGCACCTGCCTAGGTTGTGGTTTGGCGCCCGGTCAGGCGGGGCATGCTTGCACATACAAGAAGCAATAGATTGATGTTTCTTACTTCGACATTTCTCTCCCTCTCTCGTTCTCTCCCTTTCCCCTCACTAAAAAATAAGTAAGCATGTCCTTCGGTAAGGATAAAAAATAGGCAAAGATATGAATAGACACTTCTTCAAGGAAGATATGCAAATGACCAATAAGTACATGAGAAGATCCTCAGTATCACTAGTCATCAGGGAAATGCAAATCAAAGCTGCAATGAGATACCGTTTTATCCCACTATGAAAGACAGACAGTAGCAACTATTGGTGAGGATATGGAGAAATTGGAACTCTCATACACCGCTAGTGGAAACACAAGAGCTTTCCAAGGAAGCTGCTTTGGAAAACAGTCTGGCAGCTCCTTATACAGGGAATCAAAAGGTACTTTATGATCCGGCATATCCATTCCCAGATATATACCCAAGAGAAATGAAAACTTATGCCTGTACAGAAGTGCAAATCTTCACAGCAGTGCTAGTTTAATAATCAAAGAATGGAAATAACCCAAATGACCATCAATTGATGAACAGACTAATATTGTATATCCATATGATAGGGTATTTTTCAGCTATAAAAAGGAATGGAGAACTCATGCATGCTACAATATTGATGAATCTTAGAAATATGCTAAATGAAAGAAGCCAGAGATAAAATACCACATATTTTATGATTCCATTTATGTGAAATCTCCAGAATGGGCAAATCTGCCACAGAGACAGAAAGCAGATTAATGATTGCCTAGGACTGGAGTGTTTAGGGCAAAATTGAGAGTGACTGCTAATGGGTACACGGTTTCTTTTAGGGTGATGAAAATGTCTAAAATTAGTTTGTTAATGATTATACAACTCTCTGAGTATATTAAAGACCATTTGATTTTATACTTTAAATTGGTGAATTGTATGGCATATGAATTATATCAATAAAGCTGGTGTATACATAAAATAGGGTGTTTTGCAGGTGCTACTGTCAGCAGTTGGTGATAGATGAGATAGGGGAGCAAGGACAAGGGACGAATTAACAATGACCCCTAAAATTTGGCCATGGCAACATCTAAGACGGAGAGGAAAGACCAGGAGTTGTTTTTGTTTTTTGGAGATTTTGTTTTTTAAATGGCAGGAGACAGCTTTGAAAATCCAGAGTTCCGTTGTGGACATACTGACTTTGAGTACCTGTGAAATGTCCAATGAGAGATTTTAAGTAGGCAGTTGAATGTGCGTCTGGAACTCACCGGGACAATCCTGATTGGAGATAAAATTTAGGTGATAGCTAAATCCACAGGTAAGGATGAAAATGGGGAAAGAGAGAGACAGAGGAGGGAGAGGGAACGAGAATGAATAAGGCTTAGGAGGAGGTGGGAAGAGCAGACCCACAGAGAAAATGGAAGGAGCACCAACCAGGGAGAAAGGAAAGTAGATGAGTGCGAGGTCACTGAACCCAGGCTTGATAAGGAAGGAGGGGTCCACAGAATGGTGCAACCCAGAGGTCAGTGAGAGGGCAGAAGTGTTCTTTGGAACTGCCAAGACAGGCGTTGTTCATGACCTTGATAGGAGTAGTAGTTCAGTCAGGCAGTCCCCAGGTCAGAGAGGGTTGAAGGGCAATGTGCAGTGCTAAAGGGGAGAGCAGGAGGCAGCAGGTGAAACTTGCTCTAGGATGCTTTCCTGCTCTGCTGAGACCCTGGAGCGTGGGGTGCCAGTGGGATTTGAAGCCCATCTCCTCCTTGGAGCCAGCTCTTAGGGGTTAAATCCTGCCTGTGGGAAGATGCCAACCGGTAGGTAGGGGTGGGGCAGGAGGGTAGGGCTGGCCTGGGGTCCAGAGAAGAGGGCCATTCTTTGTTCTCTCATGGTTTTTACGTTCTTTTGTTATAAAGCAGAAAGTATTTTATTAATGTGCTTTTTCGAGGTTTAGCTGGAATTGTTTGAGAATCTTCATTTGAAATCAGAATAAAGAGAAGGGCATTCCATGCTTTCCGACGCAGTCTTTATAAAGCAAAGCCCTGCCGTGCCGCATCGGCGCTTCACATCTCTTCAGATGTCAGTGCAACCAAAGCAGGTCCTGGAGCAAGGCGGGGCGAGCAACAGCCCAGTCGTTACTTTCTCTCGAGAAAATGGACTGCTACTTAGGCCATAAAGCCCACTGGGAGTTTGGGGCAAAAATCATGTTTTGAGCACATGTCTGTTGACTGCTCATTCTGTATTAGGCCAAGCATTGCTCGTTTTTTCTTTTACAGGGCGCACTGTGCGCGCGCGCGTGCACTCATTCATGTACCTGCACACAGTCTCGTGAGTCATATTTTTAAAGTTATATCTCAGTGTTTTAGCTCAAATTTCTGCTCTTCCATGGCACATAAATGGCCTATCATAAAAGAGTGTTTTTAAAATCCACTGTTTTCTAACTGGCTTGGCACAAAATTAGAAAACATCTTTGTTTTCAAGCCCTGGTGAAAGGTTCCTTATAAGGATTTTTCTTGTGTGTGTGGTTTAAAAAAAAAATTATATGGTTGTTGTTTGGCTGTGTTTTATTGTCTATGGAGGGGGCATGTATTTGGGGATTTTGAGGGAAGCATTTTTCAATATTACTTTCATTAAAACATTCTTCCTCTCAAAGAAGCATCTTAATTTGTTCTAGAATGCAGATCTATAGGGTGTTAAATTTATTATTATGAGAAAACACTATTCATAGCGTGTCCTATTTGGTTAGAAGCTAGACTGTCATCCACAAGGAAAGAGGAAATCACCAACTTAAAAAAAAAAACTCCTGACTTTAGAGTCCTGGTTTTTCCAGCTGTCCTCTGCCCTAAGTTTGGAGGTTTTACTAACTTCTGTCAACTTCCAGTTACGGGAGAATTAGACTGATTACATGGGAGGAATCGTTTGAACCTCAACCTGTTATTTTGCCTCCAGGGCTGTGCTAAAGGGAACTTTTCATATCTCGATTTTAGTTTTTAATCTTTTTTTTAAGAAAAATTTTGTGGTTTAATGTGATGTTAACAGAGTTAGGGAAAGTGTGTAGAAAGAGAACAGGTTTGGCCGGCTCTGCGTACAGCTAGCTGCTTTTTGAGAGAAGCCTCTGCAGGCTAGCCGGGACCAGGGTCGGGCAAGGTCAGCTTCAGTGTCTCCTGATCATCTCAGGGACTTGGACTGCTGAGCAGGTGCTCCTGACAACATTTTAGCTCATTTCGTGGAGGAGGATGGTTTGGGTCCCTTCTGCTCGGGGTGGATCTGTGCAAACTGCTCTGTTTCTCAGAAAACTTCTTGTTTATTTTGGGGCTCAGCCAGACCTTTCCTGTGGGTGGTGTGCACTGTCGCAAAGCTCGGGCCCCGAAGCCTGCACTTCGCTTTGTCTGTCAGATCAGATGGGCTGTAGGAAGCAGACAGCCAGCGTTTGGGACAAATATCAAAGTGATGTTCGGGAGCCTGTGCGGGCAGAGCCTTCGGGCAGACTGCGGTGAGAGATGGGGGACTCTGGGTGACATGAGAGAGGAGAACAGGAGAGACAGGTATGGGACTTCTGGTTTTTCTGAAGTCACTCCACTTGGCTGCGCTTAGGAACCTGGTTAGCATTTCATGGGCTGGTGGAGCCTCGTGCTCTTTTTTTGGTATGTGTGTGGGGATGATTTTGGTAAGTCGATAATGTATTTAGTGTAGCGCATTCCGACTAAAAATTCCAATATTTTGACATTTTAGGGGAAAATATAGTTCTGTTTTTTTACACTGGCTGTCCTACTACCAAAATCTACTATCTCACTCCCTAAATAGGAAAAGCAAGCACATAAAACTCCTAAAGGAATATTACTTTGATCTTTTATTAAATCCCATGTAAGATGAAAGCTTTATTTATAATAAAATTTACCATAGAATGGGGAAGAGAAACCATGAAAGAATATAAACACACCTTTGGAATTCTCCGTTCCTTACCTATTCCTAGTATCTCTTCTCTCTCCGCCACCCCCCGCCCCGCCCCAACACACACACTTACTGGAACACCTGTATTTGCATGAAAAATGGGTAGCAAACGTCTTGTAGGGCAACAGAAGGCACAATACAATCAAGTAAGGGGCTGAATATAAATTGGAACAGTCTTAACTTTTCACTTTCATTTGGCTACTTTTACTAATTCTCTTTGCCGGGTTTAGGCTTTTCAAACATTCTTTGGCTCTGGGAGAGGGCGTTGTATAACTGTAAAACTTGAGACTCCTGGCCCTAGAATAAATGTTCCTTTAAAAACCCTAAGGACAGAAAATTGAACACAGCTGTGCAAAAGAAAAAGGGAAAAAAAGCCAAGGGCTGGTTCAGGGCTGCGGGCGCCCTGACCAGCTTCCCCAAGTGCACTGGGGATGTGGTTTCTTGACGGGGAGCTTCGGTGGTCTTTTTGAAAGTTTCAGGAAAAGGCCAAGACCTCCCTTTAGAACTGGATGTTTCTGTGATGTGGTTAGGAGAGCATTCTGACTGGATTTGTTTTTCATTGTCCTGCTTGTCCTGTGCATATTGTATTGTTTTCCCCTGGAGAGAATTGGGGTTTCTAGTCATTTTCTGAGATGTTATGATTGTACAGTTCATACTTATAAGTAAGCTTCGGAGATGAAGCAGTTTCCACGAGTCAGAACGTAGAAAAGTCAAAATGCAAGATTTTTTAGCCCCAAACCCCCCCTCCTCTCCCCACTCAGTCAGAGTTTCCCTCAGGATAAGCAGCTTTGAAGTTGTGGCCCTGAGGACACAGCATCGCCCCTTCCTTCGGCTCCCCTGGGAGGCAGGCTTCTCTGGGGTTGGCTGGTAGACGCCCCCCACCCCCGTTTGGTCTGTGGCCCACAGTGGCCATGGCCATGGACCTTAACCTCGGTACTGCCCGGGATTAATCATCCTGCTCTGTGTCAGACCGTGTAATGATGATTCATACTTCTTCCTCTGCAAGATTAGATTACTTTAATTTCCATATCCTGACTGTGCACTGGGGATTTGAATTAATACTTGTTGGTATAGAGAGCAGTGTCGTGTTTCTGGGCAAAAAACTGACCTTGCCCACTTGGCCATCATCAGAAAACATTTAGGGCTGGCCTGTTGCGATCTTGCCTTCAGGTTTATCTCATCTGCTAGCTTACCTCAGGGCCTCTGCATGCACCTGGTGCAGGTGCCGTGAGTGCACTTGCCTAAGTGAGGCTGTGCCTAGGTCAGAATGCTTGAGAGATTTGCAAGGGAGTCCTGCATTGAAATCAGGCACCACTTCATGGGGAAAATCTTCCCTAAAGAGGTACTTGGGAAGGAAGTAAAATAATTCAGGCTGTGGGACCATCTCCCTGAAGCCAACAGGGCCTGTGACCATAGATTGCAGGGTGGTGGGGGCAATGAGAGGGCAAGGAGCCTTTGGAAAACCTCTGTGCTTTGGCTTTCTCCCTCTGAACGATGTATTATTCATTCTGTTCTTTCAACAAATTTTAATTGAGCACTTCTGTGTCCTAGGCATGATTCTGGGCACTGGAGTTCAACAAACATCTACAAATCGAGCAAAAATCTCTGCCCTCATGGAACTCGTGTTGGGGGGCGGGGGCGGCACAGCTGTAGGGGTGTTGGCTGGAGAGAGCCGCAGGCAGCGTCGGGAGTAGCAGGAAGAACTAAGTGTAGTCGTTTGTGGGGTATTTATTTATTTCCTGTCTTTCTTCTGGCACAGTGTACGCTATCCCACTGACTTTATATTTTTCATAAATACTTCATACATGCTAATAACATGGTGTCACAGGTCCATGAGATAACTTCAGGGTCTTTGAAGGATTTGTCTGCTATAGACTGAATCTGTGTTGGATCAAGTGTTTTTATTTTTGTTTACTCTCCTACTATCTAATAATTCTCACTTCAGAATACCTTGTGTAAACATACTTTCTCTCTCCTTGGATGCCCTTCTTGCCTTTATTCTCTCCTTTCTTTTCTTTCTGCTCGTTCTCTCCATGTTTCTTTCATGAATATGAGATGGTGGCACTTTGCCCTGGAATCACAGAACCTCAGTTGTCTAGAACTGGGGGTGGCTCTGGGAGTCTTAATCTACATATACAATCTTTAGTCTCTAGACTAAAACCAAGTTTTTACTTGATGCAGCTAAATGAGAAATATAAGAAAATGAAGTAAATGTTTCATAAAGCTAAACTTAATTGGTTGATTCCTGTATCTTCCCATTATTTTCTTTTCTTAAGCTTTTTAGTTCTTAGTGTCTCCCACCTACCCCAGAAATTATCCATCTCGCTAAACTCAGCCCCCTTCCCTCGCCATGCCCCCAACTCCCCTCTCCAGCCCACCCCTACCTCATTCTCCCACACTTTGGTCTTCGGACAGCACCCTTCTCCTCAGTTTTGTAGCCCCTGTCCCCAGACAAGAGTCACTGCCTAAACCTTAGGGTAGGAAGTCACCAACTGTGCTGCCAGGAAGCCGC
Source organism: Mormoops blainvillei (assembly GCA_004026545.1). NCBI lineage: Eukaryota > Metazoa > Chordata > Mammalia > Chiroptera > Mormoopidae > Mormoops > Mormoops blainvillei. The sequence goes on along the minus strand of PVJD01001086.1, from coordinate 166,217 downwards.
GCTGCCAGGATCCCCAGTTGGAGCCACAAGTACATTTTAAGCCATAACACATAGTGGTTCAGCTTTATAGAATTATTGGTACTGTGGTTCCACATTATTACAGGTTTATCAGGCTTTTGTGGGTTGGCCCAAGTGCGCAGCCATCACTTATAACTCTGTTTCTGGAGGAAAATGAGAATGAACTTGACAGTGGGGCCCGTATTGAGCTGAAGAGGACATGCACTGTGCCTCCAACCCAGGGTGTGTGGAGTTTCTTGGTCTGTGGAGGCTGGGAAAAAATGGCTGCAGAGAAAGCTGCCCAGGTGTTCCCCACACGCAAGGCATCTCTGAGGCCTGGACATTGCTCCTGGTTCTCCTTTGTAACGCGGTGCAGATGTTTGCCTTTTCGTATACTCTTGAAAGAGAAACATAGGTTCTTTGTGTTTTTCATTCAGGAGTAAGAATATTACATCCCCTCTTGGTGTTTGGGATCAGCAAAGGAAACCACTTACGGTGCAAAGCTTTGTGTCAACAACCACATGGAAAGGAAAGAGCCTCTAGGGCCTTCTGTGGGGTAGGAGGTCCTCAGTCCACCGGCTGCATCACTTTAAAGTCATGTCCCCACTCGAGAAACTCTGTGATTCTGCCATGTGATAAATTGACAGAAATCCCATATCTTTAAATATATAGTGGCCTAAATGGATCATGTCATTCTTTGTACATCTCTGATTACTCTCAAGACTCTGAGCCTGGTGTCCAGGAATGTGATGTTGGTCCAGCTGTGCGAGAGACTGCATCCTTGGAGCCAGGACTCATAAACACGGTCCAGGCTCCCCCTTGGCAAACTCACATTTCATTTTGACCATGAGGCCAGCGGTTCTGTCCATGCTGAGCATTGCCACACACCCATGCTCTTGAAGCGGCAGCCTGGGAGAAAAGAGTTGGCTTGCTCATCTGTTGTTCAAGCCAGTGACCTACACTTGACCTTGGAGCTTGAAAGATTGTCATCCAAAGCCAGTGAAGTTCTTCATAAGCTTTGAGAGGGAGAGACAGAGAGACAGACTCATTGCTTGGCTGATTTCAGATTATCTGGGAGAGGGAGATTTGTTGTTTGAAAAATAATGTTAACCAAAAATAATACCCCCCCCTTTTTTTTGCTTTTTAAAACGTCTACGCAGAAATAAAGTTATTTGTCCATGGTGCAGAGGGCTCATCGTGGTGCAGCAAGTACAGATGTTAGGGGACTAAGGCATGTCCCTGTCTTTACTTATAGATGTCACAAGTTTATTGAAAATGAAAAAAGGATGAAATGATTGCAAGTCTGGTCCTGTCATAGCAGAAATTAGGACATAATGTATACAAGATCCTGGTCGCGAGGTCTTTTTGTCCCCTGGAAATGAGCAGCTTTAAAAAAATATTCTAGTGATTGCAAAAGTCCATTGCCATTTAGAAGGCGGAACTGTTCAGAAAGCAGAAACAGTGAGACAGAGAACAGGGTTTTCCTGTGCGCCCTGCACTGACGGTGCGGGCCCGTGCTCTGACGTCAGCCTTCCTCGGACATAGGTGCTCTACACAGGGGAGGTGGACAGTGAGGCTGGTGCCCAGAAGCACCCGAGCTGACTATGTCTATTTTATTTTCTGCCTATAAACTGAGGAACCAACTTGTCACTCTTGTTACTCTCCAACTTCAGAGGGGTATTAAGTATCGATGAGTCAAGCCTGAGAAAAAAGAATTGTGTTGCTGAAATAAAATAAGAAAAAAAGAACCAACTGCAAGCTATTTTGATTCTGATTTTCAGTTCTCATATACAAACATTCATGACCTTTATCGAGTGGCAGACATTGATTGCTAGGGATACAGAGATATGATGGCATCCCTGGCTTTACAGATGGGTATCTGTAAAAGTGAGTCACTGCGGATCTTGGTCCATATGCGATGATCTCTGGGTTATGTGTCATTCGATCCTCATTTCTGCTACCGATGAATCTCTAAATGCAAGCGGGTGAAAGCGACCCTTTTATAAGGACATCCTTACGTTTATTCTCCAAGAACATTTAATTCAAAGAGTTTGTCCAGCCGCTTCCGTCGCTGAGCAGTGACTGGCTGCCCAGCCCTCAGCAACAAGGCCCTCGCAGGGAACTGCTGCTGGAGCCTGTGCCGAGGTTTGGGCTGGGAAAGATGTGCCAAGTTGGTCTGGGAACAAGGCATTCTGGAAGCAGTGGAGAGGATGGGTTTGGGGAGGTGTCAGAGGTTGGAGGGGGCAGTCGGAGGCTCTGACCAGAGTCCCGGTGAGGGGCAATGGGAGCACTATGGGGAAGTGGAAGCAGCAGGGAAGGCTGCCCTTCAGGCAGCAAGACTTGTTGATGGCTGGGATGGGAGTGATGAGCCTGAATGAGGCCGTGGTCAGTCAGGTAAACAGGGGCACATGTCATAATGGGAGAGGACAAGCGTCACATTATTTGTCTTGAGTCGCATGCAGAGTGAGAGACCTAGCATTCTGAGCCCCAAGGAATGACCACCATCCCGAATCCCACCTCAAGCGTGGCGGAACTCACCCTGGGAGAGGCTGAGCGAGAAGAGTGACTGCCAAGGTCAGAGTGCTGGAAAAGAGACATTTGAGGGAGAGGAACGTAAGAAGGGCCAGGAACCAACTGAGGACCAGGGGGGGCTGGTCAGCAAAGTATGGGGAGAGGCAAAGAAATGTTTCAAAGGAGCATGTTCTGTGAAGCTAGAAGCGGTCAGAGAGGATCAGATATCCTTGGAGAGGCCAAGTCCACCAAGTCCAGTCAAATTGGAAAACTGATAGGGGAGCAAAAGGGGACTGGGAGAGAGAAGATGGTAATTGTGGAAGATTAGTTCTGATGAAAAGTGGTGGTATAGTTACACAATGGAATACTACTCAGCCCTAAAAAAGAGGGAACTCTTACCTTTTACAGCAGCATGGATGGACATGGAGAGCATTATGCTATGGTAAATAAGCCAGACAGAGAAAAACAAATACCATATGATCGCACGCATATGTGGAATCTAATGAACAAAATACACTAACAAACAAAATAGAAACAGACTCATAGATACAGGGAACAGACTGACAGCTGTCAGAGGGGAGGGGGATTGGGAGGCTGGATGAAATAGGTGAAGGGACGAAGGGATTAAACAAAAAAAATCACAGACACAGACAACAGTATGGTCACTACCAGAGGGAAAAGGAGGTAGGGGGAGTTAGAAGATGGTAAAGGGGATAAATGTCGATGGAAGGAGACTTGACTTGCAACGGTGGACACACAGTACCATACACAGGTTGTATTATAGAATTGTACACCTGAAACATATAATTTTACTAACCAATGTCACCCCAATAAATTCAATTTTCGAAAAAAGAAAGACAGACACCAGGCAGCCAAGCACTTGAAGGGGCAATGGGCTAGAGGAGCTTGGGTGGGGCAGGATGAGCGAGGCTTGAGCACACTCTTGCTGCTCTGCTGTCCGTTCTCCGTTGACCTGAGAAGGAGCTGCGTCTCCTCCGTGTGCTCTGTGGTGTTCCCAGAGCTAATCGTTTCTAGAAGGCAAGTCCAGTGTAAGTAAGTTTGGCCCTCAGGAGGGACAGGTCAGTCTTTTGGATCTAGGTTTTGTGGAATCTGAGAGGATGAGGGCACTAAAGCATCTCCATTGGTCCATCCTACCACTTGGAAGCCGAACTTGTATCTTCTATACTTTTATTATCAAGTATAAAACCTGCAAAACTCCAGAACTCTGGAGTTCAAAAACTTGTTTCCTATACTATGTATAGTGGCATTATATTTGAGAGGGCCCAGCCTCCTCCCTTTTTTAAAGAGTTGTTCTCTTGCTATTTCTCAAGTGTAGGTCGGGTTTTGAAAATTAATTGTCTTGGGCAGTGGATTGAACCTTTGAAAATTATGTAGAGGAATCTTACTCTGTTATTAGAGATGCCCTGTGTGTTAGCAGTGCTCTTTAAGTACCCATACAACCTGCCAAATAAACATTTTTAATTGGAAAATAATGCTATCATTTCTTATTCTGTATCAAATATTTTGCTTTGGATCAATGACTTTCTTATAGAAACATTTCCTGTTGGAATTTCTTAAGATGGCACCGATGACGGGAAAATCTACTTAGGTTTATTTTAAGTACAATTACAGTAAGTAGCCCATTTACAAATAGGTTGCATTTGCAAGTTTCATTTGAAGTAGTTTTTTCTTTAATATTAAGCTTTGAATTTTGAGATAATTATAGTTTCAAATGCAGTTGTAAGGAATAATACAGAGACAGCCTGTGTACGTTTTACCCATTTCCCCCCGATGGCAACATCTTGCAAAATCATAGACCAATACCATTACAAGGATATTGGCACTGATACAGCCGACAGAACAGTGGAAGGGACCCAGAACGAGGTTCCTCAAGGTGCCCGTGATAACCACTTCACCCCCATCCCTAACCTCCGATTACCATGAATATGTTTTTCATTTCTACGGTGTTGTCATTTGGGGAATGTTATATAAATGGAATCATACAGCATGTAAACTTTTGGGATTGACTTTCTTTTGCCCAACATAATTCCCTGGATATTCATTCAGGATGGTTTACATATTAAAGTTCGTTTCGTATTATTCCATGGTATGGAGGCACCACTGTTTGTTTAACCATTCATCTATTGAAGGACATTGGGGTGTTTCCAGGTTTGGTCTATTATGAGTAAAACTACTATCAACATTTGTATTCAACTTTTTGTAGGAAAGTAAGCTTTCATTTCTCTGGAAAAAATATCCAGAGTGCAATTGCTAGGTCATTTGGTAGTTTGGTTTGACATGTTTAGCTTTCTAAGGAACTGCCAAACTGTTTCCGAGAGTAGCTACGCCTTTTATGTTCCCACCAGCAATGGGTGAGTGATCCTTGCCAGAATCTGGTGTTGTCACTATTTTTTGCTTTTGCCATTCTGCTCGGTGTGTAGGGATGTCTCCTTGTGGTTTTAGTTTTCATTTCTCTAACGGCTAATGATGTTGAGTGTATTTTTGTGTGCTTGCTTGCCATCTGTGTATCTTCTTTAGTGAATTGTCTTTTCATATCTTTTGCCCATTTTCAAATTGAACTGTTTGTGTGTTTTTTGCTGCTGAATATTGAGTGTTCTTCAATATTCTAGATATTTGTCCATTTTTAGATTTATAATTTGCACATATTTTCTCTCACTGTGTAGCATGTCTTTTCATACTCTTAACAGAGTATTTCACAAAGCAGTTTTCCATTTTCTTCTATTTCCTTCCAAGTTTTATAGTTTTATATTTTACACTTAATTTCAGTATCCTTGGTTAATTTTTGTGAAAGGTGTGAGGATTAGGTCAAGGTTATTGATGTATTTATTTATTTTTTGTCAATGGATGTCCAATTACTCCAGTTCCAACTGTTGAAAAGGCACCTTTTGTCAAAAATCAGTTGGGTATATTTGTGTTGGTCTATTTCCAGCTTTTCTGATCTATCATTATAGCTACGTAGGAGACCTAAATATGGATAGTTTTATTACTTCTACTTTATTCCTCTTTTTCAAGGTCATTTTAGCTATTCCAAGGCCTGTGCCTCTGGATATAAATTTTAGAATAAGCTTGTCTAAGTCTACCAAAAACCTTACTGGGATGTCAGTAGGATTGCATTAAATCTATAGATAGTTTTGGGGAGAATTGATATTCTTATTATGTTGGCTCTTCTAGTACATGAACACAGTGCATGTCTATTTATTTATTTAAATCTCCTTTGATGTCTTTTATCAGCATGACGTAATTTACAACATACAGATCTGGTGTAAGTTCATATGTAAATATTTTATTTTCTTTGTAAAGGGTGTTGTGTTTTCAGTTTTGGTTTCCACATGTTCACTGTTGTTATGAAATAGGAGTTACAGGGATATGAATGTCATATCTCTTAGAAACAAATATCATAAAAATATATGGTTCCTGGATTAGCTCACAAAAGCTAGATTAAAACTCATAAAAAAGCAGATATAATGAACAGTCACCAGAAAGAATAGTAGATTTCGATGTTGTTACAATACTATAATTGAATAATAGCAAATGAGAAATAGTTATCAAATATCTTGGAAATTTCTAAGTTTAGTCTAAGTCTAGTTCTCATTTTAATTTCAATTCATAATGTATGATTTTTCATTTTCTTCATGGGGATATCATGAAATCTACTCTCATACATAGCAAGTCTGATTACTGTCATTTTCTGGAAAGAAGTGTGTGTAGCAAGAGTTTCCTGAACTCGGCAGATAGCAGAAAAATTGGAGAATGTATTTAAACAGATTGCACAGGTAGAATTAACTGGGATTTGAACAAAGACAAAAAGGGCATCTAAAATAGACATCTGAGAAGAATTATTCTGTTAGACTCTCATACACTAACCTAGGCCCGTGAGCCACAACTCTTAGGCATCAAAAATTAGGTGTTTATTTTGTGGAAATAAATCTTTTTTAGGAAAATAATTGCATTGCCACAATAATAGTGATTCATTTTCTTCTATCTTTTCTTAAAAGACTCCATGGTCAACTGTTCTACATAAGTTTTGATTTATCTTTATGCTGCTTTGCTCCAGGAGGAATTTCAATCAGCTTCTATAAATACATAAAACAAGACAAAATAAAATTAAAAATTGATGAAAGGCAAAATCGGTCAAAGGGAAAATAAAATGAGGGCCAGGATGAAGATTAGGAAGCAGGAATCATGCTGTGACATTTTATTCATCATCTTGAAGTGGGTTAGAAATTTGGCTTTTACCCCTTGCACAAAATAGTCTGGTGTTTAATTATTACAGCTGTCCAGGGGATCTCCCATCTTTTCACTTGGCCCCAGCCCTGTCTGTTTAGGGGGAGGCGTTGTCCTGCAGGGGTAATTAATAACAGGACTTCAGATCCTGTGTTGGGAGGCTTCTGCTGGCTGATGCAGCTGGTGGTCTGAGAAGGGACACTCAGAGGCATACCACCCAGGCCTCCCGGCATGAAGTACAGCTCTGGCTGTAGCCCAGGAGTTCTGGCTTTGTGGTTTATACCAAGTTAGGATGAACATTGGAGACCTCCTTTCATTCTTCCTAACAACAAGGACACCTACGATTGTAAGTATTTTTGTAAACACGGTTGTAATTTAGGTTTAATATCTAAAAACATGCTAATAACTTTTTAAGAAGTGGTTTGCTTGATAGGTATTTGTTTGCTTGTTTAGTTTTTTGTTCGTTTGTTTGTTTTTGGTTGAGGTTAATTAGTTAAGGTTCTTCTGGGTTTTGAGTTGAGCCACCTGAGACCCATCTGAGGATAGTTTCTTGCCAGTTTGGAGCATTGTCTTTGATTTTAAGACAAAATATTTGTATCGTTTTTGAGGAAGTACTTCCAGTACAATTCTTTCTTCTGGTAACTCATTTTCTATAATTATTGAAAGTGGGAAGAAATCCACAGATGTCTACACAGTTCTAAACTTGTAACTAGACCTGTGCCATTCTACATGCTGTTTCATGTATGTACCTAGATGCGCATGTAACTTTTTAAGTGTTCAGCTTCTGAACTTTACCAATGTTATGTTGTGGCTTCTTTTTTTTTAACCCAGAAACTAGAGTTAGAGAAACATGGGCCCACTCCATTCTGCACTGTTGTTAGCCTGCTCAATAGACTGATGTTGCATTTTTTATTTCTCTGTATAAGAAGCTGAAAGACAATGTGAACAAACTCATTGCACTTGAGGTAGCTGCTGGCCAGGCCTGTTGCAACAGCTGATGGGCTCCTCTGTGTTCCAAGAGCTATTTTGGTAGATTAGCTGGGATCAAGGCTCTCCAGTTCTGGCCATAAAAGGCCCGTCCCCTTTGAGCTGCCCCACTGCTTCTGACCGCGTCCTTCCAGGCTGAAGTGTCCTCAGGTTTCATGTGGATTTACCCAGTAATGGATGGCCACACCAAGGCCAGATTGGGGAAGTTCAGCATCAGGGACACTGGGAGACTGACAACTTCCAAAAGAAGACTCTTTTTAATAATACTTTGGCAATCTTTTTTCAGAGAAACTTTGGGGATGTAGCCTTCACCTATGTACTGCAGTTGGCACCCGCACGCCTCGTGGAGAGCTCCGTTCTAAATTTATCCTGTTCTGAATCATCACTTCGAATAGATGCACTTGCCTGGTTTGCATTGTGGTATTTGATTTTGTACAGTGTTTCTTGGCCTAACTTTTGATATTTCACTTTTTGTTTAGAATTTGAAAGTAGTGTTCACTGAAAGGAGGAGACCCAAAGAAAATACTTGAGGACGCCCAAAGTCGGATTCAAGGATATACTGTGCTTTGTTTTGTTTGTTTTTTAATTAGAAAAATAAGGAAATACAGTTTGATTTTCCCCCCTTTAACGTAGAGGAACAAGGATTATACGTAAATTCGAAGTAAGTGAAAAATCTTTCTCTAAGTCTAAATGCAGTTGCTTTTCCGTACCGTCTGCCTGAGCATGCTCCCAAGGCTTAGTTGGCTTCAGGCAGTGCAGTGTTCTGCCAGGGTGTGCTAGCTAATGAAGGTATTCCTCTAGGTACCATAGGGCATGGTTTTGGGTTTTGGAATGATTGGGCTTTTTTCCTTGAAACAAAAGAACTTAGTTTATAGTACCGAGAAGTTTATACCAGCAATTTGATTAATATGATTTAGTAACTACATTCTGTCTAAATGTTGGCACTTGAAGCCTTGGAATGAAAAGCGTATTCACAATACAAAGTACTTCAATGATGATATCTTAAGATGGGGGTGGAGGTCAGAAAGGCAAGAGTTATTTTGTTCCTATTATTAATACATCTGGAAATACAAATAACCAGTGCGCCTTCGTATAATCTTTGTTTTGATCATTCTTTACCTTCTTTGTTCTGATTCTTCAGGCTTGATTTATGTGTAACCTCTGATGTTTCAGAATGAATTTTTTAAAATCTCACTCCAGTTTCTAGATTTTGAACTGTATTTTATTTCTAAATTATCTAAGGAAAAATACTCTTTAATCCCTAGAGATAGCTGTGTTCTTTGTAATTTAGTTTGGTGATTTGATTCTGCTAAAAGATAGCAATGAGCTATAGGAGATTAATGGCTTATTTGACATATTCCTCCCTTAAACATAAAAAGATTATTTCTTTATACTGAATCAGATGGACCAGTAGGAGCAGTAATTATTTTTATCAGGTAGAAAAACTGAATGATTATAGAAATGAGCTTCATTGGTGAATACTACTGTGGTTCTCAACCAGAGGTAGCACCATAACTCTGGCAAGCACCTGGAAATGCTTTGGGGTGTTTCTGGTTTTTTCTTTTCTTTTCTTCTCTTCTCTTTTCTTCTTCTTTTTTTTTTTTTTTACAGATTTTACTTATTTATTTTTAGAGAGAGGGGAAGGGATGAAGAAAGAGAGGGAAACATCAATGCGTGGTTGCCTCTTGAGCGCCCCCTACTGGGGACCTGGCCCACAACCCAGGCATGTACCCGGACTGGGGAATCGAACCAGCGATCCTTTGGTTCACAGGCTGGTGCTCAGTCCACTCAGCTACACCACCCAGGGCTGTTTCTGGTTTGCACAACAATAACCAGGGCTGGCACTTTGGGGAATATGGTTAAGGATTGTAAACACCTTATAATTTGGGACAGTCACATAAGACAAAGCATTGCCCTGGCCAAAATGCTGGTGGCATCCCCTGCTGAGGAAAACTATAAGGTATAGTGTCCTCTCCCAACCCAGGGGAAGCAGCAGTGGGCTGGGTGTATTTCGGCTGCCTCTTCTGAACAAACCCGGAGAACTCTTGAGGAGCCAAGCAGCTGGGTGTCCTGCCAGGAGTGGATGATCTTTGTCACTCCTCTGAAGGGGAAAGGAGGTGAGACAAATGGACAGAGAGAATCCTCAGGAAAATGCTTTCTGGAGATTAGTGTAAGTGGCGTCAGGAGCATACCTTTGAAAGGAAAATTTGGTTAAAGCACCCAGCTTACATTACTTCATTCAACAAAGCCAGGTATCTCTGCCTGTCCTTTGAGACATACTGTTTTTTGGTAACCTCATCTCTGGAAGATTTTGAATTTCAATCAGAACGCACATCTTTGGCAGTACCTGGGGTCATTAAAATTTCTACCTTTGAGGGATGGTATCCAACGAAATGGCAGCTTTCAGGATCAGGGGTTCACAGAGAGCTGTGGGGGTGAACCTCCAGGGTTCTTTTTATTATTGAGATGCAAAGGAAGTCATCTCATCACTCCAGGGCTGCCTGGGCTTTCTGGACACTCACTGCAACCCTATACTAATGCACACATCTCAGGGGTCTCCCTGTGACCAGGAGAGTTCCCTCTCTGGAGCTTTCCAGCAGTGCAACTCTGCATGGTTTTGTAACTGAACCAGAAGCCACGTCATCACCTTGACTCCTCTCCCTACTGGTCACCAGGGCCACTAAGTCTATCTCTGAAATGATGCTTCGGCCTGCCACCTCCTCCTGAGCCTCCTTGTCCCTGACCCAGATGATTGCATTGCCCGTAATTGGGCTCTTTGCCCCCAGGTTCTCTGCTGCCTAGTCAATCCTCAGGATGGCCTTCCTACACAAAGATCTGAGCATGTTGCTCTGCAGAAGCTAAACCCTGTGGTTCCCCACTGATTAAAGGCTAAAGCTCAACTCCTTAGCCTCCCTTTAGGGTTTTTGATGCCACTATTTTTGCTGGCACCCCTCCCTGAAGGGCTTTGCCTTGCTTTGCTTGCCAGGGGAGTCATAACAGATGAAATCTTCCCAGAAGCTTCTTCTGACCTTCTACCTCTGGGCCCCAGGGCCCTGTCGCTGGGTCCTGATGCTCCCTTCCCTTGTAGGCGGTACCCAAAGGGGCACCTGGGTCCCAGCCCTCTCACCATCCCAAGATCTAGCCGAGTGCCCACCGCCCAGTTGGTGCTCCACACAAATGTGAGTTGATTGAATCGAATTGTGTTGGAATGACTTGTGGATTGCTCATATCAAAATTTAACTGTAGTCCATAACATGCTTTTGCCAGTTTTATATATTATTTACTACAGAAGTGGGTGTTCTGTTATGAGTTATGTTTTCCCCCCATATCTAATAATGCAAGCAGAAACATTTGTCTTACTATTACAAGCCTGATGGGGTTTATATACGAGTGCTTTTGCCAACACAGGAAATTAAGGTACATTCGATGAAGTCAGCCACTTCATTATTGGAGCTTTGCCTAAAATGAAGGAACTCATCTAGTGGTGTGATATGACTTATGTACTTTTCCCAAGCACTAAACTTTATCCTTTGAGTGAAACATCTCAGAGTGGTTTGCACTGCTGACCTCGGAGGGGAAGCCTAGCACCTTGATGTCTGTTTGGAGAGAGCTGTCTCACTTGCTTATGGCCCTCCTTGTCATGGGAGGTTTGAAAGAGGAATGTATTTTGCCTCATAATGTGACTATTCTCTTCTGAAAGTTGACCCTTTAATCCCAAACAAGCCCATAACCTATTTCTAATTGGCTTTTGTGTCAATATAGTCAAAGAAGGAGCTTTAGTATTTGCTTCGGGATAGTTGATTTGCTCATGTCGCAGCACTGGATTCCTTTCAGCAGGTCGAGTGCTCCCCGTCAGCACTGCCCACCTGTGTGCAGGTCTCCGGGTGGGATGCCTGATGATGAACACAACTGAAGTGTGTTCCCTGTCCTTGGTGAACTCGTTCCCTGCATGGATTCAGACATAGACATGACGAAGTTATTATACAGTAGGCTGGAAGGGGTGAACAATAATAACATGCCATCCATTCCTACTGAATGCAAGCTCACTGCCATGCTCTTTACCTACATTATCTTCTGTGATTTTTTATAGTGCCCCCTGAGAAATAGTGCTAGCATTATTCCCACTCCACAGCGGCAAAACTGAAGCTGAGAGCAGCTCTCCCCAGGGCACATGCCGTGGGGTCCTGGTAGAGCTGGATGTGAACCCAGATGCATCTGACATCACTGCCCACAGTTATGAGAACTACTTTAAACCAGTGCTGCTCAAGCTTTCTAGGCATTACATGCAATCTTGTTAATGTGCAGATTCTGATTCAATAGATCTGGGTCGGGCCAGATACCAGCAACCAGCCCCGAGGTGATACTGATGCCTCTGGCCGGAGGCCCGACTTTGAGTAGCCCTGTTCTAAACGACTCCCCTGCGGAACCAGCAAGTTGGGAGGAACCAGATCAGATGGGGATTTGAAGAAGGCTGCTCAGGAGTGGAGGTGGTCTCCCAAGGCTGACATGTTCCTCTGCACTTTTCATGCCATCCTTCCCTGCTCGGCCCACACAGTTGTTCCCCATTTCTCTTCCAATTTCTGCCTTTCTCCTGGCTCTTCTTCCTCATGTTGCAAACATGCTCAAGTTTCCTCCATCCTAAATAAAGCTCTCCTTGACCTCACACTATCACCTATTTCTTTCACAGCCCACTCACTCCTCAGCACCCACAACTCAGTGGGCACGGTCCTCCAGGACCTCCCAATGGCTTTGACCTCCCCGAGCTTTACCTCTGAGCACCTCTGTGTAAGAACCCTACCTCAGGTATAGACGGTTGTAGGGGTTCTGTCCTCTGCGCTGAATGTCCCCAGACTGCAGAGCAATCCAGTTATCTTTATTTTCTAGGCCATTGTCTCTTCACTTGTTCAGCTCTCCCCCTCTTTGGGGAGAAAAAATTCTTGTGTTGCTCTTTATACTGTGAATTATGTGTCCTGTCCATTTCAGATGGACTATATTCATTTGGGCTTTATAGCTTATTTTCTTTTTTAATTAGACATTTTCACTTCTAATTAGCTATGTTAGGGTTTGTATCCTTATATAACCTGTATTGATAGGAGAATTAAGAATAAAAAACAATTAGTTTCTAAGCAAAGACCTAAAGCACTTTTATAAATAATGCACCTACAATTTGTCAGCTGTGTTTTGATTAATCAGAGGTCTCTTGTTTCTTTCCGGATTTTCAGTTACCTCCTGAGTATGGAAAGTTGGCAAATAATGTAGGCTCAGATATAAAATGTCATTAAACAGGAAAATTATATTAATATTTCTATATTTTTAAGGTTTTGAGTACTTTAAATATCTTAGGCCCTGGTCTTTTCATACTTTCTGAAAATAGTATATCTAATTTTATCCCATTTAAACCAAAATTTTGAAATATACACACCTTGTACACACTCAACAAAAATAAATAAGCCACTCTAGCCAAAAACTCAATTAGGAAAGCAGTTGATTTTTAGTAGTGAAAATATATTAAATTAAGAAGTAGGCAGATTGTGAAAGGTAAAATAACCTTTGAAAGTTTTTAATACTGTTTTTATATACATATTTTCTTAGGAGAAAAACTTTAATTTTACCATGTACTAGGATGGCCACAAAATTCATGTACATTTATGTATTTTACAATTAGTTCATTCCTTTAATAGTTGCTATTATGAAACCCAAGGACAAATTACATTTTAATGTCTATTACTTTTTTTCCTTTGCAAGTATTGCTTTGGGTACCTAATGCAGCTAATGACTCTCTAGGTTTGAGCCAGGTTAGGGAAAAAAACATGGGCATGTTAAGGTATGTGGCTCTCCAAATCATGCTCATAGTCCTCATTTCCACCAGATGTTCATTTTAGCCATGCACATATAATCATTTGGCTTTGACATTTCATACAGTTTTGATTGAAAGTGTTGAATATTTTAAAATTCCATGAGTAGATAAATATTGTTGTGATGTAGTTGACTAGGATGAGTAAGCTTCATGCGATGCATAGTTCCCCAATGCAGGATCCTCCCATTTGAGATGGAATTTATTTATTTGGATTCGTATCAATTCTGCTCTCTGGAGGCTTCAAGGAGCTTTCAGGCAGCTAACAGTTCTTAAATATTTCAGAAGAGAGTTGCGGTAGGAAGGTGGAGTGGGGGACACGTGGGAGGAAAGTAATGTGAACAGCAAACAAGCTTTGGGCGCTGCCCAGCCTCGACCTCCCCATAGCTTCCAGGAAGGGGTTTCCCCCACTCTCCATGGAGAAGGAACTTGGACATTGAAGGTGTTTAACCCTGAAGAGTGTTTGGGGCAGTGGCTCAGAGTACGTGGAAGTAGCCCTGATCTTATTAATAACCAGCTCTGTGACCTTGGGTAAGTTCTTAACCTCTCTGAGTTTCATTTATTAAAATGAGTGTTAGACTGAAGAATTTCTAAGGTCCCTTCTACTTATGTGGACTCTTTAATCACCAGATTTTAGAGCTTGAAAATATTCTGACCTTCCCTGGGAAGGGGACCCTGTATTTGGAAGGTAGTGGTTCAGGTGGGAGCAGGGCCAAGTTAGACATGTCTTGAGCAAGAATCCATATGTACTTAAAAATGTCTTCTTCCTGTATTTGTGGGACCCTGCAAAATAACTGTGCAGCCAGTCGCTTCTTTCTCAGTTGGCTTAATCGCCATCCTTGGTCTTCAGTTCTTTATTTTTGGAAGTCCCTGTCATCTCTTCAGATTAAGCTCTTATTTCTTTTGTGTTTATTTAAGTACTTAAATTTTCCTTTTTCAAACTTGACTTATTCTTATCTTCTTTGGACTTTCGCTTTTTTCCCTGATGCCTGAGGTAAAATTTCACTGCTCACAACAGGAGTGGGCTGTGCTCAGCGTTCTTTTTCCCCCTTTACGTTTGGTAGCTCAAGGCCAGGCGCTCATTCCTTATCAACAGTTACTTTCTGAGCTCTTATTATGTGCCAGGGACAGGCATGGGTGTGGGGGGAGGAACTATGAAAAACAAAATCTCCGTCCTCACGGAGCTTAACTTTCAATGGAGTCACACTCAAGTGCCCTGAGTGATTCTCTTCATCTTCAACCTTCTGTCTTTGAAGTGCTTAAATGAAAGAATTAAAAATACCTGCATGCCTCCTAACCCAAAGAAGGTGCTTCTTAGGTTTAGTGTCTACCTACTGTTTCCATTTTCTGCCTCCCAAAGTTCACTCCTCCCCTCTAATTTATACTGGTAAAGTTCATATACTTTTTTAAAATTGATTGAATTTAGGCAAGTATAGGCCAGAGACCCATCTCTTTTTTTAAACCCATGTTCTCTCCACCGTCATAAAGTATTATCTATAAAATGTTGATTCATTGCCAAGGCAAAGGCTGACGTTGGTATCATTCCACCAAGATGGTCCAGAAATAAATCATTTAATCAACTTGACTTTTGTCTTAATTGTCGGATTTTGTCTCTCTTGAAACTAATATAAAAGTAAGCAAAAATTTAAAAATAAAGTTAGTTTTACCCGAAGACTTTGTAAATAATTATTTTAGAAATAATTTAGAAAGAACTTAGTCATGTCAGATGAAATATTGTGTGTGTCACAAGTAGGGTGGGAGAAGCTGTCTTACAACAGAAACTTTGGAATCCATGACTGACTTTCTGCATGTTTTTTTTTAAGACTATTTGTCGGGTCACTCTACCACTGGTGAAGCTCATTTTATTCAAGCTAGTACTTAAGCTGTCTTCCCACCTACACGGGGTATTATAGTGCTATTTGCACATTTAATTTTGCACAAGTTGTGAAGAACATTCTTGGTTCACAGGACTATAAACATTCCAACATTTGTCCTTCACAAGATAATTATTTCATTAAAAGTAAATTACAGTTCATTCAGTAGCACCAGATAAAAATGGCAATTAGATGGTAAATGGATACTCTAAGATTTGAGGAGAACAAATTACCTTGGTATTTTAATGGAAAGAGTTTTCTGAGCATGGTGTGCATAATTTTTATGCACAGCATCTCTTTGGCTAACGTGAGAGCTGATGATGCTTTCTATAACTAATGAGTTCAAATTAAAAAACAAAAAAAAAATGCCTAAGAGGTAGATACCATAGGGCAGGGTGAAGACAAAATTGTTTATACAGTGAAATTGTGTTTCAGAGAACCACCGTAAAAATGACTGTTGAGCAGATAATTTTAAACAGATTCATGAACAGGCTTTAGAAGGTTAGGCTATCTCCCAACAACTATATGAAAAATGTTCCCTTTTTTGGAAACTCATTTAATGGTGGAGAAGATCTATTGCTTTCAACGTGTTTCTTCAAGGGGCTATGACTCTCAGCAAGTTAAAAACAAACACTTCAAGACTAAAGTCTCATTGTGATTATTTGTATAGAAGTGGGGGTCTTAGCAGTGCCTGGAGGTCTCTTGGTGATGCCACCTGAAGGACACAACTCTCTCGTGGCCCATCCCACAGAAACATGATCCGAGCTTCTCACAGGTCTGGGTCATCACTGTTCAGTGTGTGTTTTTGGGAACACTGTCTAGTTGGTGCTGTTCTGTAGGGTAACCACAAGCTACAGGTGTCTGCTGAGCACTTGAAAATGTAGCTAGTGCGACTGAGGAAGTGAACTTTACCTTGACTTGATTTTATTCAGTTCAAACTACAGTAGACCGATGTGCCAGGCAGTGCAGGTCCAGAAGAAGTGGGTTTGCCTCTTAGGCATCTGCTGATATGAATTGGAGGACCACAGTGCATCACCTGCTGATGTGTCCATGTGATCTGTGCATCTTGGATTGCAAGGAAAAATGTAAAATAGTGTCCTTTTCAAAAGAAATCGAAGCTTAGAGGAAACTTTTCTGTGGCTTCTTCAACCCACGCAACAATGCACAAATACACACCCTCAGTGCAAGCATGCTTACACACACACACACACACACACACAGAGTGCCCTTTTGTAGGTTTTTTATGGCCCTGAACACATTAAATGTTCATTTACACACTTTGGATTTTGTATCCAAAGAGCCTTGGTTTATCGTCTGACCATCGCTGACAATGTAAGAGTGGGATTCTTCAGGCTGCTGTCAGGGGTGGCACTTGCTTAGTGGCCAGTGTGGGTAGGAAGTGCTGGGACCATGAAGTGGCCTGGGGCTTGTAGTGTCACATGTCACCAGCATGTGCTTTGGCAGCTTTATTGTTCTTTTCTAAGTTGTGTTTTGGTTTAAGGTCGTGGGGTTTTGTGACAAATTAGTTTAAATATGTTTTGCTTGTTTTTGCTTTTAACTTTTTCACACTTATGGATCAAACTGAAGATGTCCTATGGGAACAGGGCTGTGATGTGTGTCATTAGGAGATGCTTCTGTGTTGACGGCTTGTGCAAAATCTTGTTCATACCAAGCCAACCATGCGGAACACTTGTCATTTGTTCATTCATTCCAGTTATTTTTGGTTACCTACTATGGCTACTAATAGTACTGTGTATTTTCCCCCAAATGTCGGTGGATTGTCAGCCTCTGACAGTTCAGAACATGGAGTGGGGCAGCATGATGGGAGGGTCAGAGAAGCCCTGTGAACCTGTTCACATCACCTAATCTCCCATCTGAAAAAGCAAGTGTTGACCCACACCATTTCTAAGGCTCCTCGTGCCCTCAAGCTGAATTATGTGTGTGTGTGTGTGTGTGTGTGTGTGTGTATGTGTGTGTATAGGTGTGTGTAGCTTTTCCCCAGAACTTTCATTTTCAGAATGAACCCATAACAGAAGATGGGAACTCTTGGGCAGTGCAGGAAATGTAGGGCTGGAGGATGTATAAGGGTTAAGAAGGGGACAGTTAATGTCCAAGGTTGTGGCCCTCACCCTTGTCCATGGGTCCACAGCCCAGGTAGCTGGCATGATGTCCTTTGGAGGCCTGATGAATTGCTTTTGAGATCGTCACGCATCCCTCTGCACCCTGGGCTCCAATCATGACATGAGCCCCGTTCCCAGGTGCCATGGGCCTCCCCAACTCTGCCTTCGCATCAGACTCTCCTCAGTTGGGAGCGCCCCTCCTGCCCTGCCATTCGGCCTGCCAGCCTCAGGGGACTTGCTGCCTTCACTGGGGAACTTCCCTCAGGAGTAAGCCGTCCTTGCACCCATCCCCAGCCCCCGGCCAGCCTGAGCAGCTCGGGGGATCACAGTGTCCTAACGTCGAGAATGACGCAGGAGGCCGGCTAGTCTCCACTGCCTTTCTCTTCATCTAAACCAACATACCACCAAGCTGATTTTTCACTCCACAACTGCAAGGAGACTTACCTGTTTCTGCAAAGAATGTAGTAAGCGGTTATTAAGTACATGGAATAAAGAGGTAGGGCTATTTCCTCACTTCCCCTGTTTAACCCTTGTATCAAGTCTGGATGAATCAACCTGTTTAATTGAATTAGGTGACTATATATCGCAAACAATTCAGTTCAGCTGTTGAGCTGAATGGATGTTTTGAAAATAACCAACACAGTTGACTATCCGAATTACCATCTGACCTTCTTTGGTTTGTCAGAGGGGTGGGTGAATATTTAAGGGCAATATAAGGAGAGTCAGCCTCCTCCTCTGCCTCCACTTCCCAGCTCCCCTCTTCTCCCCTCTTCCTCCTTTCCCCCCTCCTTCCTCCTTTCCTTCCTTCCTCCTTTCCTTCCTCCTTCCTCCTTTCCTTCCTTCCTTCCTTCCTTCCTTCCTTCCTTCCTTCCTTCCTTCCTTCCTTCCTCTCTTTGTTCCATTTTCTTCTTACTTTCTATTTTACTTCTATTTTCTTTTGCTGCCTCCTCTCTTTCATCTTCAGCTGATACATCAAGATATCAGCAACATAGCCATGGATACCTGTAAGTTTTATTGATTTTGATATGTATAATAATAATTTTTAAGACATATATGTGTCCATATATTTGTATGGACATAAAAACTCCCTTTACATAGTTCTGATAGTTTTTGTGATGCTGGTAATACTATAAATGATTTTTTAAAAAATATTATATTCTGAAACTGAATCTGATTTTTAGGCATCATTATATGTTGTGGAAAGAGACTCGCATTTCTCGTTAGACGGAGTTGGTAATGTTTCCTTCACTGTGATCTATGTTTATATATGTCTCATAGATGTATATGTCGATAGATATGAATAATAAAAAAATCTACTTACATTTTTTTAAAATGTAGTTTGCCAGTCGTAATAGGGAGAAGGGAGCACATGACATTCTAGTTTAATTTTAGTAGAGCAAAAATTAAAATCAAGCCTCAGCTTCTGCTTCGGTGTTTGCTAACTCAACTTTAAAATTAGAAATGTTGTAATGATTTGGCAGTTCTGACTTTCTGAGGGAAACCATATCATATTGTATGTGTGCATGGTGGCCTTTAAAAATAGATGCTGCCGCGAAGAGACGAACCCGTCACCCACACACACTGGTGCCTGCGAATCAGTGGGCTGTGAGAGTTGCCCCTCCAAGGAGCGTGGAACACGGGCCCGCGCTACTTTCAGCTCATCTTCAGTCTAAGCTCATTTGTTTTAAGAGCTAACTGCTGGAAAGTAAACACTCTTAACCCTGACTGTAAACATTTGTCAGAAATCTGGCTAGTTTGAGTTTTCACTGACCATAATCATTTTGGCAGAAGAGTCATTAAAGTTTGACAGCCCAACAAATTACCCAAAGTCCCTCGTTCACACAGGCATCGACTGTGACACACCAGTCACTTGAAAACATTTTTTTCTCTGGTATTAAAAATCTCCTTGTATATATTATAAAGCCAATGAAATACATAAAAGAACTTAGTCATGGATAGCCAAAAAAAAATGTCTTTGCGCATTGTTTCTTCTGTCAGTCCTCTGAGGAATTCACAGAGGATCATTAATTTTAGAGTTTACATTTAGATCCCAGAGCCTTAGGTGGTGGCCATTGTTCATCCTCTGATCATCTGTCATTGGGGGATGTGATCATTGTCATTCTGGGCTACTTAGCTGATAGCAAAGCCACCTGGATCTTGAGTTGTCACTTTCAGCACAAACCTCCTCTCCCCACCCCCATTCGCTTATAGAGCCTTCGAGCCCTTGGTCACAATACCAACAGGCTGCATTCACGTGTCTGCTGAAAGGCCACAGCAGTAACCCCGGAGGGCAGAGGCAGCAGAGGGTTTGGGGCAGAGACCACTGACTGTGAAAAGACCCAGTAATCCTCTGGGGTCTGCCTAGGCCATGGTGTCTGCAGAGTCCCACGTGACTAGAACCAGGACATTTGGGTTTGTCAGGGGCGAGGGCCCAGGCTGCGCAGGCACGGGGGTCTGTGTGAGAAGCAGAGCTGAGGAAGGCGTGGGTCTGACCCAGCCTTGACTTTTGCTTTGTGCAGCCACTAATCCAGAAACACTCTGCCTGAGGCCTGAGTCCCTGCCTCTTTTACACAACAGCCTCTTGTTTCTTCAGGGAGCTGCAAACTGCCCGGTTGTAGTGAGAAGAGACAGTGTTTCCTTCCCGTGGCCAGAGGGACATAAAGTAAAACTTGAATTTGACAAACTATTCAGAAATACACCCCCCCCAAAAAAAAATTATGTGTTGAGGTCTTGATTCTTAACCTGAACTGTGTGCAGCTGCTGGGTTTTTGGCTTATTATAGAACTTTCTGTAAAATCAAATTTATTAAGCATTCTCCCATCCTGAAGGAGACTGGATTAACTATCTCCCACGAGGACCTGCCTCTCCCCTCTGGTTTTGTGAGCCCCTAGGAAGTGGCCTTAGTCTCTGTGGATGCTGCCCCACAATCATTTTTATCGTGTGATTGGAGGTGACTAGGACAATTTTATGTGGTCCATGACATGGATTGTGTTTTAGGGCTCGAGAACCTAAAGATGTTAATCTGTGCTAGATTGTGGAATATTCAAGCAGGTGTCAACCTTCTAAATCAGATATCCTCATTTGCCATCAGGTTTAGCCTATGTAGGCCAGCCCCCACCCTCTCCCAGTTCCACAGAGAGCCACACAGAAACCGATTGAGGAAAAGTCTAGTCCTGGTTGAAATACAGAACCGCCTGAACAGGTACACCCTGAGGGCCCACAGAAGCCTCTAGTCACTGCCACCTAAGAGAAGGCAGTAGCGACTAGACTCTCTAAAAAGTGTCTGCTTTCACATACTTCAAGGGGATTTTTTAGTTGAGCGGACAGAATTTCCTAATGTGAATTTGCTTGTTCTCTAGTTGACTTAGATTTAAATAGTCCAACAGTAGCATACAGAACATGCATACATGTGTGCATGACATACACGTCCCTGTGTAGGACCTTGGCATGCGCGAGAATATTCTAGAGCTAGCCAGCACCCCGGGCTCTGTGGAGCTGGCCCAGGCGGTAGAAGGGCGCTGCCTGGCTGCACGCTGGCTGCACTCTGCACTCTGTCATCCTAGGATGGGGCCAAAGAATTGACTGATGTATTATCTGAGATCAAAAATAAAATTTATTGCTCTCAAGAGAAATACATAACCTGCCATACACTTTGCATAAGAAATCAGAGCAGTACCGTAAATTCTAATGTCAAAATAACACGTTTTTATGTGAGGTTATGTATGAGATCTGTCTTGTATGCCAATTGATTGTAGATTTTATGTGACTTTGGAACAACTTGCTCATATATATCATAATTGCTTGAACTCCAAAGTTATAGTATATGTTTACTGTTTTTGTCTTAAAGGTAGAAATACAATTTACCCAATAAGTAAATGATTGTTAAGCCACCTATCTGTATGTTGAAAGAACCTTGATGTGATGTTAATGCGGATTGTATAGGAAAAGCATCAGTGTCATCGTAACCTCGCTGTAATGGGTATGACGAAATCAGTGTGGAGGTCTGAATTCTGGTGAACTCCTGATTATTCTGAAAATCGGGTATTTCCAAGTGGCAGATATTTTAGGCATATCTAAACAGGATTTGAAAAATGTTTTTATACTTGTATTTGATATTGGTATGCCTGATATTTATCACTTCTAACCATTACTGCCCCAATAATGGGTACAAAGCAGATATTCAGTGAACACTTGTGCAGTAAAAAGTTAAAGAATGGAATGCACACGCACACGCACATGCACACGCACACAAATGAGCTCAGAATGCAGGAGCGGAAAGCCTGTTCTGTGTCCTCACTGCTCAGCTCCCTAGTGAAAACTTGCTTTGCAGCACTTTTGATTCATTCAAACCTTCTCCAGAAGGAAGGTAATTGTTTTGTTTTGAACAGTTCCATTTTCATAGTGCAGGTGACAACTGAGGATAACCAGTTTTAGCTTTAAAAAAAAATGAGTAATTAAACATAGAAGGTACTGCTAATAAAGTTGAAATCAACTTTGTCATTTAATTAAGTGCTGTTTTCAATTCACCTTGTGTATTGATGGGGGGAAATATGCTAAATAATACACCATTGAATTTTTTAATATAACTAAGAGAGGATGATTTTAAAATGTTTGAAAACAAGGTGGCAAATGTCTAGATAATTCTTTAATTAACTCTAAAGCAAGTGAGGTGAAGTCATTGTGACATGATGTTTTTTAACAATAGCAATTTAAAAACTGGTGTTTTTCTTAAATAGATGCTGTCTTGTACCTTAAAAGGTTTGCTAAGGTAACTCACTTATTTGAAAGTTGAAGCCTGACCTTTACCTGCAGGCCCTGCAGCCCCTGGAGTTGGACTGCATGGGTTCAGATTCCAGCCCTTTTAGACGCCATGTATGTTAGCATGGACAGGTGACTCAGCCTCTGCCTCGATTTCCCATCTGTAAAACGGGAATGCTAACAGCACATGGCACACGAGCATGTTCAAAGGATTAAATGGGCTGGCACGTGTAAAACACCTAGGGCAGCACTTGCACCTGCCTTGTTTACTGAGAGACTGTCATCGTTATCCTCATTAGGCCGAGGATTTGTAGGTTTCCATTTTAGCTTTCCGTTGTAAGGATTTTCTTAACTAAATTTTTATTGCAATGTTTTTTATAACTTTGGTGTTAAAAATAGATGATTTGAGCCTGTGATTTTTCTTGAAAGCTAGGGAAATGATTTAAGAAAGCTAGGGAAATGATTTAATATCCTTTAATTTTAAAACTTGATTTGAAATGTATTATTTTAGTAACAATAACAGAAAATGACTACTCCGGATGCCTGAGTGGCCACTCCAACACCACTTGCCTGCGGAGGGGAATCTCAGTGCGCCTACTTCACCAGCATTCTGTAGCAAATTCACATTGAAAAGCTTTGGTCAAAACTCTCGTACATTCCACAAGGTGAAAGGAAAGCTTTCCTACGTATGTGGGGTTGGGTGGGTTTTTGGAACTCATGTGTAAGATGACTATCTGGATTTTAGTACCCTTAGGTGGGTTTGTTTAAAAAACATAAAAGAAGAGAATATTCTTTGGGTTCAGATGTCAAATTGTAGATGAATATCTTCATATTATTCATCTAGATGAAATTCTGGGTTGATCGAAATAAAATATTCCAACTAGAGTCATGTCGTCATTGGTTTAAAAAAGATGATAGTTCATCAAGGTGATTGTTTACTAAAACTGAATAATCATTAAAATCACTTGATAAAAGTCTTGAAAAATATAGTTTGCTGGACCCTGCCCCAGACATATTTACTCTTAATTAGAAGGTAGGAACTATGATCTTCCTTCAAGTGATTCTGATATACAAATGGTGGGTGTCACCATGGGGACCTTCCTGCCCCTCCCTCTCAAGCACCTTGATCCAATGGTCCGCCATCCAATCACTGGCATATAAAGTGACTCACCAGCAGTGGGACTTTGAGAACATTGTTCTAATAAGCTGTGCAGTTAGGATATATATGACTCGGAAAATTACACTTACTAAGGATCAAAGGACATTTTTAAAAATTTGTTTGTTTGTTTTTTAACTATATAACATTTTTTAGAAAAATCATACTTAAAACCCAAGAGGAGTTCTTGAGTTCCTCTCCTTATTTTTACTGGATCCAGAGCTCAGAACGGCTTCTTTGAAATACAGACTATTTGTTGAACCGCACTGTGCACATGGGAAGACAGTGCTGCTCCCAGCCTGAGCACTCATAAGTAGGGAAACAAACCATGGCTCAGTGTGCAAGTGACCCAGGCACACACCAGCCCGGCCCACTAGTCCTACCAATCCCCTCGTGTCTGATGGGAAGGATGCTCTACTACCCGATGTCATTGCCGAGACAGGAGGAACAAGGAGAGGAGTAAAAGCACAGCAGATAGCATAGCTCTCCTAAAGGTTTTCCTGAGAATACAAGAAGGAGGGGATTGTATTTCTGTTGGCCACTGAGAATCTGTGGTGCTACTGTCCTTGAGTCCCCAGGCTCCCTAGGACCTTTGCTCAGATGACCTCACCATTCTGCTGGCACATACTTGGCCCCTGAGGTCCAAGCAGTATCTCTCCTTACTTGTAATGGGAGGAAGGGCTGAGAATTGATATTTCTGAGACAGCTGAGGAGACGAGCCTTGCCGACATCTGGGCTGTCACCTAGGGAGGGTAGAATATGTCTAGAGAAAAATGAGCCGACATTTTGCTAACGGATTTCATGCCATTCCATAGCCCCTCCCGACTAGGCTGTTGGCTGTCTCCTGGAGCCTAATGCATGGAATGATAGGTTCTCCTCCTTGTTGCTGACATGGCCCCTTTTTCTTATAATATCCACATTAACTTTGAACCTCTAGACTGTTCTGAGTGTAGGGGTCCCAGGGAACCAGCTGGCTCCAGTCACCTTGAAGCAGTCACTCTAATCTGCTGGCCGTAAACAGAAGTTCTCCACGTAGTTGCTTTGCTTTTGAGATAATCCTTTTCCTTACCTGCAAGGTACCTCAGGCCTGGAGACCCGCTTGCCTTGTAGCCACATCTAACCGTAGTCAAGCCTGCCTCTGGATAGCACTTGAATTCAAGGACTTCGCTACCTTTGACATCAGTTTGCTCCCCATTCCTCTCCAGAATGTCCTAGGATGTTATAAATGTCATGTAACTTTTATTTTAAATAAAGGGTGGCATTTGAACCATCCATCATATGTCATGGGGCATGCCTTCCAGAGCTAAAAGGAGCCTCTTATCACATCCTGTCCTGACTTGGGAGCAGTTGGGGATGAGTAACCAGCTGACAGCTCCTGGCGGCTCTCCCGGGCGGTTCCTGTCTGGAATGAGCTGGAGCTCTGCTTGCCGCACCTGTGCCCAGCCCTTGCATTTAGAACCGATAAGGGCTCTAAAAACAGGGGCTTTTGAGTGCTTTCAGACCTCAAGTAAAGGGGAGGGAGCCGTGCACTGAAGATAGTAAACAATCTTCCTTTTCACTGAACAAACGTAAACCGAGAATTACAGTAGGAGGGATTTAGGCAAGAGGCACAGGAAACCGTCGGATGGCAGAGATTGTCACGGGCACCGTTACTGGACCGAGTAGAGAAGGCGGCATTCTTCTCAGGCACTTAGTGTTATATAAGTGTCACTTAATTATCCAGAAAGGCAAGAAGAAAGCACGGTGTTACACCCTGAAAGAGCGGAGTAAGTAGAGAGGTCTGATGTGCTGGCGAATAGGAGATGGCTGGTTCCTGCACGAGAGCAGCGTGGAAGTTGTGACGAGCAAGCAGTGCTTCGAGGGCTGCAGAGGCTCCTCGGGCAGCTCAGATGCTCTGGGTGAGCATGTACAACTCATCCCAATGAGGCAATGAGGCATCTGTGATGAGGTGTAGGAGTTGAGCAGCAGGGGGCCGACTGAGTCTGGGGAGATTTCGTGGATGTAAAGGACAGGTAAGATTTAGATAGGTGGAAAGATGGGAAGGGAAGTGCAGATGAACATATAATGAATGCACGCTGTTTGGGCACTGGAGAGCCTTGAATGACAAGATAAATGGTGTGTGTTTACTGGCCACAGGAAACCATGGGAGTTTTGACGGGACAAATGCTCCCAGCTGCGTGGAGGAGGAAGTGCTGAGGAGGTAGTTAGGAAGCTATGTGATTGTGCAAGTCTCAAACTATGATGAAGGCAGCCGGAAGAGAAAGGGAGGGGCCAGAGGGGGTGAGGGCTTGAATGGAAGAGACACCAGTGGGACTGCTCACTGAGACCCCCAGGGAACCACAGAGCATACCTGAGATAAGGGCCAGGCTGTACCAACTTCACAGTGATGAGCTTGCGCCCTCCTCAGGAGTCTCCCAGCAGCACCGCAGGCAGAGCCCAGTGTCCTCGGCAAGAGAGGGTTTTGTGGACAGGCAACGGTCAGCCCCCACCTAGGCCACCTTGACATTCCTCTTACAGTAGAGAAGCTAATCCTGCCCAGGATGCAAGTCTGGCCAGGAGTGAGAACACCTGATGAGTGAGGCGCTGGGATACAGAGCCGGCAGGTGGGCAGGTGGGAGGCGGAGAGTCTGATGCTCAAATGACTGCAGACCCAGAGCTGGGCAGTGACTGCTGAGGACCTTTGTCACTTGCCTTAGAAATCCAAAAGCGTCATCCGGCAGACGCCTGTTGTGCAGTTCAGTGCATCCCAGAGCAGATTATTTGTTGCATGTGAGAGGAAGCTTACCTTCTGTGAAAGCTCGACAGAAGCAAGGACTCTCCCGGCTCCCAGAGTTTGCCTCTTCCTGCTCTCTGATCACTCCAGGCTCCCAGCGCCTTCAGCCCTGCCTGTGACTGGGCCACGCGCAAGGACCAGAAGGCTTTGGCCTGATTTGACCCGCTCCGGGCTCTGCTGCAGAGGTGTGGCCTGGCTGTCCCGGCCCAGGCTCACCGGGGCCCCTGAGCGTCTGGAAGCAGAGATCGAGAATCTTGACACTGTTCAAAGCTGTACCTCCAAACTACAACCATTCAAAGCCTTTAGAGGAAGAAAAGGCCACATTTGTTAAAGCAACAAAACGTTAAACACCAGGGAATTAATGTGAAATATATAAAATCTGTGTGTAGAAACCTGGAAAATGCAGGGGTTTTTCCTATGCCTAAAGAATACAAAAGAATTTGAAAAAGTGGAAAGGCATACATCTTATTCTAAAATGGCAAGATCATAAACTTATCAATTCTTCCTCAGTTAATTCACTAAATCCAGCATATTCCCAATAAAATACCAACTGTTAGAAAAACAACAAAAATGTTAGCAAGTGGTTTCTAAAGTTCACATAGATAAATAAAGATCTATCTTTATTAAGAAATACATTGTAAAGCCTTAGTAATTAAAAGGTCAGTGCTGGCATGTGAATAAACAGAACAGTGGACCAGATTAGGGAAAAAAAAGAAAAGTTTGGGTATATATTGGAATAAATAAAAGAAATGGGGTAAAGTGCCATCTAAAATCAATGGGGGAAAATGGGCAACTAACTAAATGTTAAGACAGCTGGGTATCCCCATGAAACAATAAATAAATTGTACTACCATACACCAAGGATAAATTTCTAGTAGATCAAATGTTTAAATGGTTAAATGTTTTAAAACATTAAAGCACAGACACATCCTGATTTCAAGAAACCAACTGTATGAAGAGAGTTTCGAGGCAATTGGAGCAAACAGTGTAGATCAAGTATCAGATGATACCAGAGAGCTTGTTAATTCTGTTATGTATGTGAACAGCATGTATACAGTTATATAAGAAAAATATTTAAGTATATATTAAAGTATACAAGGGTAAAATGACTTGATATCTAGGGTTTACTTTAAAATAATTTTGTAGACAGAGAAGAGAGAGAAGAAGCAAGTTGATAAAGCCCATTGAATATAGTGGTGGCTACAGGGTGTTTGTTTTAGCATTTTCTCTACCTTGTGGTAGGTTTCAATTTTTTTTAAATATAAAAAGAATATACACCAGAATAAAACCTAGGAGAATTTCTTCATAGCTCTGGCTTTGGCAGACCTTTCTGGCTGATTTATAGTGCAGAGGCTGTGAGATAAAAGATTGATAAAAATCAACTATATTTAAAAAATAACAACACTCTTGCAGTGGCGGGGGGAAGCCAACAAAGACAAAGGAAAAACTGGAAAAACTTTCACAAGTCATAGCACAGATATGTGGCTAAAAATACGTAAACTTTTAGAAATCCTTAAAAAAAATCAACACTGTAGATTGGCGGAGCATCTAAACTGACAACACACAGAAAAGGAAAGAGGAAATTGAAGTGATTCTAGAACATGAGAAGATGCTCAACATCATTGATAATAAGAGAAATAAACAGGGGCTTTGACTGGGAGACCCCAGAGCGGCAGAGTCTCGCCCACTCTGATTGCTGAGCCTGGGGAACGAACCATCATGGATGGGAAGGAAGATGGGACGGTGTCTGTGAGGAGTGGTTTGCCAGTTTCTACCAGAGTTACTTCAGTTATGCTTCCATTCAAGGTTACACTGTGCAGCTTTGTATGAAATAGCAGAAGACTAGCGACTTTGATGCCCATCAGGAGGGGCTGGGGAAGTAAATTCAGGTGCACTCTGCCACTGTTGCACAGTGAGGGCGCTCTTTGCCCTTTCAGACAGATCCTCAAAGGACACCACTAGGTATACTTTATATTTGTGTATACATAGGAAAATAAGCATTTATTTGTATTTGCTTGAATAAAGAAATTCTGTAAGGACAAAGTGGAAATGAATAACTGGTGACAAAGGAGTGAGGGAGAAGAGTGGAATATTTTACTGTGAACCTCCTACTCTTCAGCTTCCTTCAAATCCCACGAAGCAAGGAATTACAACCATACACTGGATTTTAAAACACTGTTCTGTAGGCTCAGTACATAGAGTCACCTTTGCAGACCAGTTCTGGCTTTATGTATTACATCTATTAGCAGTAGAATTTTATATGAATTGAGTGAAAATCCAAAAATAACAGTTAGGTCATTTGAAAACATGAGCCTCAGGTGCCCATTAAATGTGCTTTTCAATATGTGTTTTGTTGAGAATGCCGTCTGACCGGCCCTGGGTGGCTACTTTGATGAAGTTCTGGGAGCGAAGCTCCCTCCGCTCCCTCCTCTGTCATTTCATCACCTTACGGCCCAGCCAGCTGCTCCATTAACTAGGAATACCAAGTAGGTTTCAAAACTGCAGGTGAAGACATTAGGTGAACTGTCTGACCATAAATTATATCATGATTCTTGGGAGATTTTTAGCCTGGAGCCAGGGCTGTTTTACCATGTTTGGGGCTCCAAGCGTTTGGTAGCTGAATGCTTTTTCATCTTCGGTTTAAACGCTGTATATTAGTGTCTATTTTATTTACTTCACACCATGCCCCACAGAGACAGAACTCCTTCTTTGAAAGACAAAGGTTGCAATTTTTAGTCATTCAGGAAACGAAATTACTAACATCTCCCCTCCTCCCCACCCTCCCTCCCTTTTTCTTCTTTATAAGGAATAAGGGGTTAGAAACGTTATTTGCTCTTTCATTGCGCGGTGGTGTCCACAGAAGGCTGAGCGAGAAGGGCAGGGTGCGTGAGCCTCTCACAGAGCCCCCTCACGGGGCTGAAGGCCTTGGCGTCGGCGGCGGCCCTGCTCGGTGTCTCGCTGAGCTCCCAGTTCTCTGGGCTTCCCACAGTCGGGCCTTCAGAAGTCCTTCAGGTTCATCTTAACTCAAATGGAAAGATTTGAAATACTTTTTTTTTTTTTAACCCTCTTCCTGCTTTTTATAAAAAATTAGATTTAGCCGCCTTTCAGAGTAGACAGTTTTCATTTTTGAACATTTTATCCTCAATTTTAAACTACAGTTTAAAATTCACACGATGTACATGTTTTTACTTAGAAGGCATGACCCCACCGGTATGTACATTATATTCATGAATGGAAACATTTGTTTTCTTCCAAAAATTGTTCTGGTGAGGAACACTGAACGGCCGCAGCCCGTTATGGAGGAGCGTTGTCTGTCTGGGCTTGTGGAGCCGGGGTGGAGGTTGAGGCCGGCAAGCCAGCAGTGGGTGTTGGATCCTGCACTGTGTCAGGACAGCCCGCATGTTCCTGTTTGTAAGTTATTGCAGACCAATCAAAACTGTTGGCACGGACAGCATTTCTTTTGTTGATGGTTCGGATTGCTAATAGCTCCATAAGTTGCTAAGAGCAAAAAGATTGAAATATAAGCTCATGTTTTAAAAGAATACAACTAAATATATCACATAGATACCAAGCCCTGCCCCAGATCTGGGCTGAATGGAATTTACTGTGATGTCAACAGGCCGTGAACTGGTAAAAAGAGAAACTATTAGAAGAGCGAAGCAAACTGAATAATGGCCCGAGTGTTGAATGGACCGGAACCTGTGTGGTGGGAAGAGAAGAGGTGGACAGAGAGGGAAAAGAAAAGGGAAGGTTGGTGGGGAGCAGTAGAAGACGCCACCTGGCAGTGGTATCTGTAGATGCCTGGACTGAATCATTATAGACCTGAGTGTCCTCAGTCTTTAGAACAACCTCATGACCTTCATCATTAGGGGGATAATAGGCCTGATGGTCACATAAGTAGAAAACACCAGACTCCTGTCTGTCTCAAGAGCTCAGACCCTTAATGCCCGGACTGCTCTTTTCATTAAGTATCATCTGTGACTGGTCACTAGTCACCTGCCCTTACACCAGGGCTCAAAGCCTCAGGTTCAACCCTGACACGAGCTGAACCCCCTCCCAAAATTGGGCCCAGAAGTGGCTGGGAGCTCGGGTGAGAGAATGTGTACAGCTCTACTGGCCTGACCACATTTCCTCCTTTAGAGAAACATATGAGAACACAATCCCCCCACCCCCGTAAGATTTAGAACTAAGCATTCTTTTCACTGATAAAGACTAGCATGTTGTGATCTTTAAAATCACTTTCAGCTCCAGCTCTGGGCGTTGGTAAATCTGAGTGTGCATTGGTTTTAGATTAAAACATGGCATGTTGCATTCTGGAAAACAAAGTGAAAAAAATGAAACTCCAGGGGGGACTTTTTTATGCCTCTGCCCTGGGAACTGATTTATACTGGTATTGTTAGCTATTTTCCTTGGATGACAAACTTGTATAATTGTAGTAACATGTTTCTGAGATGCAGAAGATGAAAACCACAACAAAATGCAAACCTTCAAGTTAGCACATGAGTAATGTATATTAATGACAGAGAGAAATGAGCCAGGAAAAAGGATTTTTAAGAAGGAACACCGCAGACATCAGGGGAGAGCCTGTGTCCTGGGGCTACATGATGTGATTTCTAGAAGTGAGTGGCTTTCCATCTGAGGGTCGGAAATTAGCTGGAACTTAATCACAGATTGTGTTGGTGTAATTTGGGTTAGTCGGTCATTCTGTAACCCCCTACCAAAGAGATCCCATAGTGGGGAGGTCTGGGAGGGGCTGTGCAGATGCAATAGTGGGATTTTAGTTAGGACAGTCTTTCATTGTCTCATCTTCTCCTTTCCCAGATTCACTGAGAATTTGTTTGGTTATGTTTATCATAATTTCACCCCATGATGTCTGAGTGGAGCTATTTTTCCCCCAAGCTCTGGGACTGATCAAATTGGAATCATATATTCACTAATAATATTTGTTTAAATGCACCTCCAGGCAATCAAAGTTACCATATAAATGATGTCGGTGTTTAAAAAAAGAAACTGGGAGTCTTACAGTCTCAGTGTTGCTTCTCATGCTCTCTTAGTCAACCTGTGTGCTCCCCCATCAAACGAGGAGGTTCAGGAGCCGTAGTTTTCACCCTAGGCTGCACCTCGAATCACCTGGGGAGCTTTAGCAAGATCCCCAGGCCCAGGTCTGCCTGAAGATTCTGGTGCCATACATCTGGGGTACACCGGGGGCATGGGGAGGTTTCAGGGCTCCTCGGGAGAGTCCAGTACTCAGCCACAGTGGCAAACCACTAAACCAGAGGCTCTCCAAAGCCCTTTCCAGCCCTAAAGTTCATTCTACCAAGAGGGCCCAGATGAATTCGATTGCCCCTTGATGGCTTCCAGTCTGTGTCATATATACTACAGATGAAAGTTCTGTTAAAATTTTCAGTGTTCCTTGTAAGAATCTCATCTAGCCTGAAGTACTAAATAGCAGAGTGCCTTTTTTGCAGTGTGTAGTGTATTTTATCAGACCGTTCATGGGTTGTGTGTAAATGATCCCCAAACCCCATCTCCACTTCTTTTGTTCAGAATAGCAAACCACACAGAAGAGGGCTCTAATTAACAGTACTCTCCTTAGTATATACTTGATGGACATCTTTTTATATTTACTGTAAATCGCATTCACCCTGTGAGCCATCGTTCTTGCATCTCATGGGTAACCCAAATCTTGTCTATGTGACCATCTGGTAACCGATTTTGTTATTTTTGCTTCCCACTGGAAGGCTACAAAAAATTTAAAAACAAGACTGAACAACAACAACAAAAAAAGTTGAAAAAAGAAAAGAAAAGAAAAGATTCTGTGATTCAGAACTTGTGCTAAATTTTCCAGGCAAGAGGGAAAAACAGATGTTACCCTATGAGTGTTCCCAAAGGTCAAAGTTAGCTTAGGAGTTAACTGTTGTCCTCATGTCGGTCATGGGACCCCCATTGTCTGGGGCCCAAGTTCTGTGTCTCACTCCTGACTTGCTAAAACTAGTTACTGCAGAGATGAAATATTCCTATTATAGAATTTTTTTTTCTTTGCCAGATCAGTGTGATCAAATATTTCTGAAACTAAACAAAATGACATATTGGCTTGCAAGGATTATCCACACCCTTGCATTAATAAAAAATAAAATAACTGAGCTTCTGCTGGGAGGGAGCTGGGAGAGGCTATTTTGTGCTCAGAAAGATGCCCTGAGGCAGCTGTCGATAGCACTGAGTTTGTTCGGTTTTGGCTGGGCTGGTGTATGCATTAGCTCATGTTCCAAATCTGTCCCCCGAAGAATGTAGCGAGAATTTTGTTTCAATTGTTTCTCACTTCACCCTTTCCTTAGCCGGAGTCCAGCCTCTATACGGCCCAACTCGCTAAGACTTGAAAACAGCAGTTTTGAATAAAACCTAAAGGCTTTTCCCATGATTCATGAGAAGACTTGGAGGCGCTCATCCCATTTGCGCAGACACACACTTCAGGCCCTGTTCCCCACTCACCATGAACATAGCTATTGCTGAGTTTCAGAACATGTGGGACTCACTGTTTCCCTAATGTCTACAAATCTCTGCTGAAGCTGGAGAGAGGGGAGTGGGGCCTGGGGGAACCCGTCACCACAACTTCGAATGTGCAATTCAGGTTGGTTCTCTGTGCCTTTAAATGCTCACACAGGAATCCAGGGCTTGTGCAGCTTCAGGGACCAGCCAGCCCTCCTAAGTCCCACACCCAAATGTGCAGAGCCCAGCGGTTAGCGGGTTGTTTTCCTCATCTCTCACCAGCCCAGTGTTTTAACCTCTCTGGTGGTGTTTTCTCATCTATGAAATGGGGACAGAGTTACTAATCTTCCTGGCAGCAGAATTACATGAAGCACTTTGTAAATTATAGAATACTGTATGAAGATTAAATGAACTATTGAAAGCACTTCGTATGCAGCTGGACGCTGCGTCGAGTGGAAAGTGATAGTGATTTATGCCTCCCGTGTGAAGACTGCTGCACTTAGCACTGGGTGAGAACTGGGTTTCCTCCCCAGGGAAGAAGGGCAGGGGAGAGTGCAGGAGAGGATGGGATGACCCCTCTGGCTGCACCCTGATACCTTGTTGGCTGTGACATCATTTCCCAGACCCCTTAGCCACTGTATGGTTGATGACTTGCTGAAATGCTCTTGCCAGGAACTCCACATCCCAAGGGAAGGGAATTTTCAAAAGACATATTACAGACGGGTGCACAGCAGCAAAGTCCACCTGGCACAGCCGAGCTCTCAGGGCGGAGGAGTTCCTGGCGGGGAAGGAGCCTGTGGTGCTGCCTGTGTCCTCGGATCTGAACCCCGCTGCCCCAGCATGCGGAGCTGTGACCACGCAGCCGGCCCCTGTTCCCACTCCCCTCTCTCCAGCTTCAGTGGAGATTTGCAGACATTAGGGAAACAGTGAGTCCCACATGTGCCGAAACTCATGGAGCCTGGAAGTGTGTGTCTGGGGCAAGTGGGATGCTCCACATCACTAATCATCAGAGAAATGCAAATTAAAGCCACAATGAGATGTCTCCTCATACCTGTCAGAATGGCTGCTATCAATAAACCAGCAAACAACAAGTGCTGGCAAGAATGTGGAGAAAAGGGAACCCTAGGGCACTGTTGGTGGGAATGCAGACTGGGGCAGCCACTGTGGAAACAGTATGAAGTTTCCTCAAAAAATTAAAAATGGAACTGCCTGATGACACAGCAACTCTCCTTCTGGGAATTTATCTGAAGAAGCCCAAAACATTAATTCAAAAGAATAAATACATCTCTATGTTCATTGCAGTGTTATTTACAATAGCCAAGATTTGGAAGCAGCCCAAGTGCCCACAGCAGAGGAGTGAATAAAACAACTGTGGTACATTGACACAATGAATACCACTCAGCTGTAAAAAAAAGAAAGAAATCTTACCCTTTGCAAAAGCATGGATGAACCTGGAGAGCATTATGCTAAGTGAACTAAACCAGTCATAGAAAGACAAATACCGTATGATTTCGCTCATGTGTGGAATCTAATGAACAAGATAAACCAGCAAACAATATAGGCTCATAGATAGCAGGCTGACAGTTGTCCGAGGGGAGGGGGACTGAGGGGCCATGGGAAAAGGTCAAAGGATTAAGCAAAAAAAAAACAAACCCCAAAACCCCCAAAATGCATAGACACAAACAATAGTATGGTGATCACCAGAGGGAAGGGGGATGGGGGAGGTAGAAGAGTTAAGTAAAGGGCGGATAAACAGTGATGGAAGGAGACGTGACTTAGGGTGGGGAACACACAATACAATATGGAGCTGTACTATAGAATTGTATTACACCTATATAACATTATTAACCAACGTCATCCAAAAAAAAATTGACGAGAAAGAGAGAGAGAGACAGGGCAGTGAACACCGCAGGAACATAAGTTCTGCCATGAGCAAGGCCTGCAGAGTGAGGAGCCCCAGGCTCCGTGGCCACCGGGACAGGAGGGACAGCAGCCACTCCCTGTGGCCACAGACCCAGGCAGGGTTAAGGGGAACCAGGCGGTGAACATGGATGCCAGAGCGGAGGCTGCATTGTGAAGAGAGCTGCTTCATCTGCACACCAGGACTGGTGACCAGACGCCTTCTTCTCTGCTGAGGGCCATGGAAGGCGGAGCAGAAGCTAACCGATCCCATCCCGTTGAACCACCAGGCACTTGGAGGACGGTGGGGAGGGATGTGGAACCAGCTCGTGCGGCAGGGAAGTTCTGACATCAGGAGCAAGGGTGAGCTGTAGGTCTGTTTGCTCCGCAGTATCTATTTTTGTCTTGAATGAGTTTTAAAAGATTTGCCCTCCCAAAAGGTATTTTGTTCTGCTTTTATACTATTCATTGTTCTTTCCCCATTAAGAAACTGTTTAGTAAAATGAATGGAATTCTCTTTCTTTGCCACTCAACTGAATAGCTGTTGCCCACATGATCCCACTTCCTTTGTAAATAAAAGTGTCGCTGTCAGGGCACTTCACGCTCAGTGCCCATGGGATGAAATCCGGGGTCTTTCCGCGCTGTGCCCAGCAAGCCTTTTGCTGCAGTGTGTGTCTCCTCTGTGGCTCCAGCCAGGAGAATCCCGAATTCCGCGAAGACCAGTCTAGAAGGGACAGTCAGTTCCTGGTTCAGCACAAGTAGGGCAGCAAAGACGTACTGAGGAGATGTGAGGAAGGCCTTCCCCATTGGACCACTGCTTTCCTGCCCCCTTGGAGTGGCATTAACCTTCCAGAAGCTTCTCGGCATTTTCTCAGCAGGGACTGGGTGAGAAGACAACAAAGCTTTGTAGAACAGGGTGTACGTTAATACAAGGGCTTCTTAAATCTCCAAGGATAGGGTTTAGAGTCAGTACATATAACAACATATTGTCTTCAAAAAAAAAAAAAAAGCACAACAAAACTATAGGACCCTGGTAGGGTGGCTTAGTTGGTTGGAGCATTGTCCACTGTACATCAAAAAGGTTGTGCATTCAATCCCTGGTCAGGGCTAATATGAAGAGGCAATTGAACGATGTTTTTCTTTCATGTCAATGTTTGTCTCTCTCTGTCTCTCTCTCCCTCCCTCCCTCCATCACTCTCTCTCCCCCTCCCCCACTTCCTCCCTCTCTAAAGTCAATAAACATATCCTAGGGTGAGGATTTTTTTAAAAAACTAAGATTTATGTAATATATGCACTGACTATAACTTAATATGTGTATGGTCTTAATATTCTTAATAAAATTTGACACATTGTCTAAAATACGGGGGTGGGCAAAAGTAGGTTTAGAGTTCGTGTAGAAAAAGACATGCGGGTTATGATTATTAACAATAGCTTTGTTAACTCAAAAGAGTGTCACAATGGCACAGTGCACTTACCTTTGCTAGCCCCTGTATCCTGTTGCTAATTGGGAAAGTTCCATAATGTATCATTCTTTTCCTTAGAGAGCTGGAGTTGGAGGTGAGTGGCCCAAGCACTGTGAATTTCTCTGTGCAGTGAAGGGAGCAGGGAAGTAGGGAGGAGCAGACATTTGACATACTGGGTTTTGATAACCAACTTGGTCTGAGTTCAGTGAAGACAAACCGGTCTTTGATGAAACAAGTAGCTGGGGACCTCATGCGTGGGTTCCCTTGACCTGGAAACTTCCTGGAGGGCGGGGGTGTTGGTGGGGGGGGCATGAGAAATGTCATCACTTAATAGCCTGCAGAGGACTCTGGGATAATTTGTGCCTTGTTTGTACTTTTAAAATAGTGTGAAATTTTTATAAAACACTGCATTAAATACAGTTTGAGTATAAATTATAGAATGTCTCCTTTTTCACAAGTACCCTCTAACTATACAACTATTAACATGGCTGCTATCAAAAATTTTAGGCATAACTCAGAGATTAGGGCCACAATCTTTTAGGTATGTTGAACCCTGGACTACTGTATTTGATAACTCCTGACGTGACTTTGATTATCCAAAGTCCTGCATTTGTTTAAAACTTCAGTATAACAAATCAATAAATGAGATTTTTTTCCTTTAAATTTGGGCACTGAGTTAGAATTAAACATATTTCTACCACCCTTTTCTAGTCCTAAAAAATGAGGAAGAACAGAATTGAGTAGACTGAACTTTTATCTAAGCTTTGGCCATGAAAGAAACATTTAGATAAATTATTTGAATTTTGTTTCAACTTATAATGTAATAATCACACAGATGTTACATTAGGCTTTCATTTCTAAGGGAACATTGTATCTGATGGAGTTCATTTGACATATTTTAACAGTGGTTAGGTATGCTTACTGTTAAGTTGGATCATACTAGGTCTTACAAAATGCCCCCACCCCTTTCTTATGTGAGTACTGGAGACCCTGTGTCTGTGGACCTCTTGACATTCAAATCTATACCATGGAACGCTCACCATTAGCTGGCAGAGTCTTGGCAGCAAGAAACTGAACAGCACCGCAACAGTTTGGGTGGAGTTTTAATTTTGGGATTGTGGGAAAGGGGAACCTACATGTATTCAGCTTTCGTGAGAGTGTATGCTCCTAGGAGACTCTCTTGCCCCTTGTGAAACATTCAAGTGACTTTATTTTTGCATTTGAAGCTGTATATGTTGAAAAATAGAATGTGTATATAGCAGTCACTTCAAAGCATTCGTATTGCTTGTATGAAACCCCTTCCAATGCCCTAACCATTAAGAGCAGTACCTAGGGCTCTGATAAAGTAACGGAGGTGGTGAGGGCATTGCAGGTGAGCATCCCACCCTTCCTCCCTCCTGCGCCAGAGCGGACCCAGAGCACTTCGATTTCCCTCCTGTGGGACTCTGAGAACCCTTCTCAGTGTGGGGCTTCCTCAGGCAGCCATGGCCAGTGGTCCAGGTTGGCACAAGTGCCTGTCTCCTGCCCTGGTGTGTCACCCGGTACACCATCCTGTACATTCCGTAGGAACCCACATATTTGGGGACATTAGTTCTGACCCTGCTAGTTTAAAAGAGATGGGGGATGGGAGGAGTGAAACAATAGCATTCTGTGGCTTTGGAATTTATTATTTTATCAGATGTGAAATTCTGAATAAAATGTGAGGTTTATATACAAAAGAATATATTGTGGTACATTATTGCATCATTTTATATATATATAGGCCTATTACTTTTTTATGAGACTGACTCATTTTTATAACTATCAATATTTTAGTTTATAATATGGACAACTGAATACAGCACAGACCCTTTTATTTAGCTGGTAATAAAGCCTCCTTAGTTTGGATTCCATGAGTACTCGTGGCCCACAGCTGTTTTATTGAACAGATACTGATGGAGGGCCAGGGAGGACAGACAAGGAGCTGAAGAGAGAAACCAACAATAAACAAAAAATCACTGCCACTTCCTGAGCATTTGATATTTAATTCACATAAAATACATTTCACATACATTAAAATAAAGGGCCTCTAGTGGGTTGGACATTATATTATACTTTTGTTTTTGTTGTTAACTGCAATAATAGAACTGAATTTTCTCTCTGTATCCTCATTGATTTCCACTGTCTCCCAGCCTTAGAACATGGCTTGACCTATAGGTTACTCAGTACATATTTGTTGAGTAAATGAATGAAACAATTTGCTAACATTTAAGCTCTTACATATCTCAGAGATATTAAAATTGCTATAAACAAGAATGCTTTTATTTTGAGTGGTGTTTGTAAAATTGGCTTTGTAAAGTGCATCAGTTCCTTTCTGCCACTAGGGGACGACACAGTGCAGTTAAGGAAACAAGTTTCCAATGACTTCTTTTTGAAAGAAAAGGTAGTACTTGAACTGAACTCTTAAATGTGGATAATTGTGACCAAGCTAAATCGGTACTGCAAGAGGAGACTGAAAGCTATGTCAGCATGTTATAAGCTTAACGCAGGGTAAGCATGTGTCCAGTTTAAAGATATATTTATAAAAGCAGCCTGGTAATGTGCTTAAAAATAAAGTGTTGTATAGATACTTAGCAAATGAAGATTTAGCTTTTAATCATTTCATAATAACTTTCTGCCATCCAATCAAATAGCATATATGCTTTAATAGATAATATAGCGTAATGTATATTTTAAAGAGAATGCTATTTCCTCTTCTAAACAGGAGAAGATATGATTTTTTTAAAAATCAACTCTGCCTATGTAATTGGCACAGCTTTCATTTCAGTGAGAAAAATGCAGTGGTTCTAGTTCTGCTACATGGATAATGACTAAATATATACCTTCAAAATGGAGTGTCAGTTGCAGGTTTAATATAATCAAGTCTATGAATAGTTCTCTTGTGCAGGAAACCTGTTGGACAACCTAGCTTACGATAGAAATGCCAACAGGAGGGTAAGTCCAGGAAGATCTTTATTGTTAAGGAGAGAAGCGCAGGGGCTGGAAGAGAGGAATTTGCTTTCACAATATTAAATCTAATTAGAACAAACTTTGATTATAGCTCAGTGGCCATTGCTGATCATTTGAGAAATTAATTCTTTTTCGTTGTTGTTATCTTCAGTTTGCAGTTCCTAACATCCTGAGGCGTTTGGCCTGTAGGGACTTCAAGGTGGTCCAGGGGTCACCCTCCAATGCCACACCTGCCCTGTTGTGACAGTATCCTCCTCTTCAAGGATCTGGGTTGACAGGGCTTGCTGGCAAGGGTTGGCAGCCAACAGCTAAGTCGTCTCACCTCCTTTTCTTTTCCTGGCCAGTCTCTGGTGGAAGTGCTAATTAGGGATCAAACAACCCAAAAAGCTGGCAGTTAAAGAAGAGAAAGGAATGACAGTGCTTCAGTGCTCTCTAACTTGGCCTTAAATAATGGGAATTTAGTTGCTTGGGAGTCAAATACACACCAAAGTCTACCAGTCCGATGGTTGCAGGCAGCAGCTGACTTGCGCGAACTCCTCTACTTTACGGGGGGCCCAGAGCAACCCGACACCATCCGGTTCTGGTCACACCTGTTGGCCACCTGTGGTTCCTCTCCTCTTTGCCTAATTTGGAGGTTGTAAAGGCTAGTTCAAGGTTAGGAGGGCAAAGGCATGTTGGGATGATATGGGGGTTGATGTTACTTTTTAAAACTCTGCTTTCTAAGGCTCTTTTCCACAGAGCTAAAGGGCAAGCTTTCGGTGTTTAACATTTCTCACTGTTTCTCTTTGCCATAAATAGCAAGACAGGAATTTCTGAACACCTCTCTATCAGAGAATCCCCTAGGGACCGCACAGGTAAACCTGCTTAGTGAAAACTAAAAATTGGCCTAATATTTACATACCCAACATGTTCACATTGACTAAGCATCGTTTTTAGTAACCCTGGTTTCAGACTCACCACACTCTGTTCCTGTGAGAAGCAGAGAATTGCTGTCATATGATAAATGTCAGGGCTCTGAGAAATGTAAAGGAGTGACCTGTTAACACACACACACGCAAGTTAACACTGGACGCTAGCCTGAAGGAAAGAGTGATGAGGAGGCTGTCAGATTAGCCTTTGCTTTGCCGTACCACAGATGTTGACTTCATGGGTGAGTGGCAATAGTAGTTTGGTGAGCACTGCTACCGAGGTTTGCTGCGTGTTGCCCCGGCCCTCCCGCGCCTCACCCATTCAGCCTCACGGTCTGCTGCTGAAACTTGAAATGCCGTCGGTGCTCAGAACTCTTTTGGGACAATGCAAATTCTGGTGAGGCAGTGGGCGAAATACCTCCTGAATGACAAAAACACCCATGGCCAAAAACTAGAGGAAATTTGTGCAATGTGTGCTGCAATTAATCACCACAGCTGTGTTCTTTTCCTTATTTGCAGAGAAGCCCAAGGAACCCAAGGCAGTGGGGGGCGGGGGAGGCGTGGGGGAGGCAGGGCAGGATGACTCCAAGCCCAGACCTTAACAGAACTAAAAATAATGCATGTTTGCATTTGTTGCGAGAACGATGCCCTCTCACCTCAGTCCTGCTCGCCACAGTATTCAAGCATGGTTTGGCCAACAGCTCAGCCTTTTATATTTGAAAATACAGTTTATTTTTCATTGACACATACTTATTTTATGGAATGCTAGGGACTGTTTCTGCACCTGACCCAGTGACTCCCTTTTAAGGACCCAGGACGTGCAATCTATTTGGAGACAGTCGGTGGCTATTTTTGAAGTGGGGGTGCCTGGCTAGTCAGGACGCATGCTAAATAAGGTGCTCCCAAGTTCGACTGAGCTCTCTGCCAGCCGGAGCTGGGGACGGGGCTGAGGAGGCCGGGCCAGAGTCCGCCTTGTACTGCTTGGCTCCCTGCAGGCCACAGATGAGGTGAGGTTCCTTTAACTCTGCAAGAGGACCCTGGGTCTCAAGTCTGGCAAGCTCCTCTGCTGCGTTTATTATTATGTAAATAGAGTAACAGTGCAGGCTTTTAAGAGTTTTTGGCAAGGGGTAACCCTTTGTCTGCCAAAAGGTAGGCTCTTGCTTTGCCTGCCAGCCTAGTCTGTGCAGTAAACAGTGGGTGACCTATAAGCCAGCCAGTCAACTTGCACATTGCCTTATTAGGCAGCCTGAGAAGGCTGGTGTCTGGGGACAGCCCCGCAGAGCTGTGGCAGTGGGCTTTCGTCCTGTACGGAGCCCAGGAGCCCAAACCCTGGAGACGTGGCCTAGTACTACTCAATTAATTCTAGTGCCCTGTAGTGACAGGAATATGCACTCTCCTTGGTATGAATGGAAAACAGGAGGTGACTCTCCAAAGGACAGAGCGGTGTATCTCATTTTCTAGGGC
Organism: Mormoops blainvillei; assembly: GCA_004026545.1. Classification (NCBI taxonomy): domain Eukaryota; kingdom Metazoa; phylum Chordata; class Mammalia; order Chiroptera; family Mormoopidae; genus Mormoops; species Mormoops blainvillei. The sequence continues at coordinate 124,734 of PVJD01001086.1, read as the reverse complement.
TTTACTTACTGGGTAGCTTGTTCTGTCACTGCCTGTATCAGGGCTTATTCTGTGGAGTATGGACTTTATCAGGAGATGGTTAATGGTTTCCTTTTGATCCAAGATGTTTTGGAGACTCTTAAAATCTCGTTTGTGTTTTATAGTAAAGTCTTTCTAGTGCTGAGGCCATGTGTGGGGTAGGGAGGAAATATGAGGCAGAGTCCTAGGAGCCAGGGGCCCTGGTATTGGCACATGGGCTAAGTGACCTCGGACAAGTCACTTCCCTTGCTCTCTATAAAATGTAGGATTAGAATGAATGGGCTTTCTTAAATGACCTCCCCATTGTCAGTTTCTCATCCAAAATGGTATTCATTACATTCTCTCTTCAGCCTCTTTGTTCTCTTCAATAATAAGATTTAACGAGGAAACAGGGCAGATGACATGGAGCAGCAACAAACTGCCAACACCGTAGAAGAGCCCCGGGATCTTATTAGGCTCAGCCTGGGGGAGCGCATTTATGTGACAATGAAAAATGATGTGTAGCTTTGAGGCAGATTACATACTCATGGTCAAATTTAAATATGGCATTGGGAGATGTGGAAGAAACTGTTGCTACTATAGAAATTGATGAAGAAATGTATGAGGATATATATATATATATATAAGTCAATAAAATGGAATATTCCAATGCCCTTTGTCAGGGGAAGATGGTGTTGTGCCAGTTACCCTCCACGACTTGAGGGTTACCCGAAACAAAGAATTCGTCCTATGTGGAAATTAGGAGACTTTGTATGATTGCATCTTTAATGTAGAAGATATTCAAAAGAGAAACTTTTGTAAATTTTGATATTGAGAAATGACCAAGGATTCTTCCACTCATGAAATGAGTTGATTTGCACATAACTCACAAATTCTTAAGCTAAATGACATTTTTATTTTTCTTCAGCCATTCCAATAAATGTGCTCACCAAAATGCAAAAAAAAAAAAAAAAAAAGATTTAGTGAGTGTTGGTGGTTAATAGCCACAGTTTAACATCCAAGGGAAAATCTACATGCTTTTAGGCTGAATCCATGTGTACTCTTTGGAGTTTTTTTGAAAACTTGAGACCTAGCTGGAGACTGGGAAAGTCTGCATAGTGAAGTTTTTGTTCAGATTTGCTCCAGTTCTTGAAAAGTAACTTATGGCTCACAAACCAAACCTCCAAGTGAGACAGGTTTGCATACAGAGAAGGAGCCTGAGTTGGTCATGTGGCAGGTGAGCACACACTAGTTTCTTTTTCAGTTGAAGATTCATGCACCTGGTACGGTCACTGGACAGCCTATCAGGCAGGAAGGCATGAAAGGCAGCTCCTTCGAAGTGCCCATCGCCACATGTGGTAGGTTCTCTCCTCCCTCCAGAAGCCCTGTAGTAGCAAACAAAGCTCCCCTGCTCTTTCTCTGAGCAGGGATGGTTGCAACTGCTATGTGTTAGGGACTTGCTACAGTGGGAGAGGGCCTCTGAGGGGCTGGAGGCTGGGTGTCTCTTTTGACCTTGCTAGCTATCTTCTTTTCATTGCCCTGTCTGCTTCTTGTCCTTCAGAGAAAGGATGAGTTCACTCTAGGCTTTCTTTTAAAGAAATCCTTTTTTTCCCCTGTTTTAAAAATCTGTTGCCACCTCTACTGAGTACTTGGCTCCCCAAGGCAAGGGCTATGCCTTTGACTTATTTGTTCTTATCACATGAACTTGTGACCTGGAAGAAGGACTTGTCACCTTGGTGCTGAGTGCTACTAGGACTTTACTAAGACCCCTGAAACTCGATGCAAAGCTTTTGATGCTCACAGAAAAGTTTTGGCCAGGGGAAAAATGACTGCACTTCAGATGTTAAAGAGAAAAGATTAACTGTGTGTCCAGGACAAGGAGGAGCAGAGAGAAGCCTCTGTGGTGAGGACATTCTCTTTGTGAGTCACAAAGATGTCAGGAACCGAGAGGGGGCTTCTTGTGGGAGCATAAACTATGAATCCCTGAATTTGAAGATACTAGAGTGAATCTACTGCATTGTAATTTCCAAGTCTATTGCTTGAATTTTTCGCATCCTAGTTATCTTGAATGAGGAAGTTAGAATTCTAACAGATAGGCAATCAAATTTTATGATTTAATGTTTAAATATGTCTATAGCTGTAATGATAAAAGATTATTTAATCTTTGAAGGATAGTCATAGTTTTTGGAAAGTTAAAAGAACTTTTGCCTTTTCTAAGGAGAGGAAAATTACTTAATCACTGATTCAAATGGATGATACTGTTTTAATTGGTGGTGTTCGATCCTTCCATAATTACTTCAGTAAGTGATTGGCTGCAATGAAGCAATAATATTTCACTCCAAATCAGTGAGAATGTAAAACGTCATGGGATGATTCACATTTGTCTAGGATATAACAGTTCACATACTCATTTGCTGGCATTGTCATGGTTAAAATGCATCAGCTCTTAGCATCAGCTGTTTTGAAGGTAAGAGGAGGAAGGAAAAGCGAAATGTTCTCTCTTCTAGGAAGGAAGTTTCTGCAGCATCCTGCAATGTGTGTTTCAATTCTGCTGCGCTCTTGCTTGTCTGCAGCTGGAGGGAACGGCCTCTCATTTTATCCAGGAAGAATTTATCTTGTATGAGGAAGACAAATACATGTACTTGATTGGATAAAAGGAAGAAGTAGGGAAACCTCAAAAGGGCCAGTGATAACAAGTTGGAAAAAGACCTTGCTACTATGTACAAAACTCCATCCTTAATTTATTCGGTGATTTTCTCATCTAGACTATGACCTCACGGAGGGCAGGAACTCTTCCAGAATACTGACATCTGGTGTCCAACATGTAGTAGTTGCTCAACAAATCCTGTGTTAGTGGCGGGGATGGGGTCTGGAGTTGGGGGGCCTACACTGTAGGAGGTGGGAGAGGTAGGGACCAGGAGAGTGAAGGGCAAGATCTATGACATTTGTCTTTTGCGCTGTGGGTTCAGGTAGATAGCAGAGTATCTAACTAGGAATATCATGCCAATAATGAGAAACGTCAGCCTCCAATTTACATCTTCTCCCAATATTGAATCCCCCCATACCTTACATCCTTGGCAGTTAATCTGTTACACTGCTCCAAGTGGCTGTGACAGGAGGTCTGGCCTGTCACATCTGATAATGGAGACCAAAGCCCACTAACTCTGTGCCAGCCATGGACCAGGGGAAGGGATCACAATAATGAGTTTCCTTTATGCCAAAAAAAGTTGGCTTTTGTAAGCTTTTCATTCCACTGTTTACAGTCCCAGGCAAGAGGCATGCAAGCCGCCTATTAGAAAATGCCTGGACTAGGGCACCCACATTCCTGAGAAAGTACTCTCTCCCATCGCAGGACCCCGCAGCAATACTGTATTGCAGCTTGGCATCAGGGTGGGAAGAGAATCTGAACTTTCTTTTTCTCCTTGGGCTTCAGAGATGGCTTCCATGTTTCTCCAAGGCCCATGGATCTCCCCTTTCCAGGAGGCCCTCCATTGCCTCCTTCCTGCCTCCGAAAGGCCTGTCCGGGCCTCCTCTCAGTTCCTTCTGAATATGGCCCACCATTTAAGCCCCCTCTCCTTTAAGCATCGTTCTTATTCCATCTCTCAGGCTTATGGCACCACTTCCCCCTGGCATGTCCAACCCTGTCCTCTCCATCCACACTAGGCTCTGCAGTCACCTTCTCCAAGAAGGCTTCCTTTGTCTAGCTTATCTGCCTGATTCCGTTTTCCTGCATCTCCATGGACCTAATATCACGAATGGCTCTACTAGTAGTTTTTGAACCATAGAACATTTCATAATCACCTGGGGCAGGGAGACCTTCATTTTTAACATGCACCCCATGGGACTTTGAGGGGCACGGAGTTTGGTATCATTGACCTTATACCAGATATTAAATTTACTCATAAGTATTAACACACTTTTAATCATTTCAACAAGCAGAATACAGTATGTCTTTGACTCTTCGTCATAACTTTCCCATGCTAGCTGCTCTGTGAGCACACAAGTGGCTTTCTTGGTGATCACTGTCGATTCTAAAAGCTGGCATGAACATGTCAGATCTCCCTGACCTTCCTCTGCCCTCTCCAATCAGCTAGCAAATACATCGGGAGCCTGCTCTGAGACTCTAGTGAGGTCTTGGGTAGTAGTTAACGTAACCTCACGGAAACATTAGAGACACAGGGAATGGCGAGTCGCTGAACTTTCCCTGGGTTTTCATGTCGTTACTGTTATCGAGGTTGCCATTGTTGTTTTTATTAAGATGCCCTTCTGAGGAGAAGGAAGCCCCTAAGCGGTATTATTCAAAGCTGTCTCCCTCAAATCATCCAAGTATAACTCTAGAACGGCTATCAGGTATCAACAGTCATTTTATACAGTTGCTTGTCTACCATCTGGATTTTTAGACTCATAAAAGTCCTCATATCTGATGATTCAGTATTTCCTAGCTTTCGGTTCATGTGAAAACCATCAAATATCAAGTATCGAATGATTGGAGTTGGCAGGAGCCTTCTCAGACCTCTCTGGATGATTGTAACGTGCCGGCCCCCTTCCCACTGACCGGTTCCCCTTGGGGAGGGGGCGCCTTGGGGCCCAGCAGCTATAAAGATGCAGCGCCCTGTACCTTATGATCTAGGATTCAACTGCAGAGTGTATACAGCCCACAAATAAGTGTATGCTGATTTGTCAGGTCATTGCTTAAGGACCCGTTGTGTGTTGGTGTGGTAGCATATATCAGAATTTCACTCCTTTTAAAGGCTGAATAATAGTCCATTGTATGTATACTTCAGTGTACCTTTTGAACAAAACATTAACCTTTGTCTTTTTTTTTTTCTTTTTTCTTGTTCTGAGAAGCGGATGACCAGCCTCTCTTCCTCTAAACTACCTGGATTATTTTCCCCAACAATCATTAGCTATAGGTTCAAAATTTCCCAGAAGTTAAAATGATTAGAGATAATTTTCGCTACAAATTTTGACATTGCTTGTTTGAACATGTATTTTAAAGATAATAAATAATAAGGCCGTTAGGAGTTAGGATCAGCCTTTTCTTTAAAAACAATTTTTGACAACAACACGACTGGCATGGTTCTTTCAACACATCTGATAAAGACGTATCTGTGAGTTGTAATATTTCTTATTGAAAGTACCTTTGCCTTTTCATCTCTACCTACGTGGCCTGTTTTAAATTACCTTACGCAGTGATGTAACACAAAATTTTATTTGCAGACTTGTCCTAAAGATTACCACTAACCAGAATTCGCAAAGCATTTCACAATGCACAGAGAGAATTACACTAAAATAAGGAATCTGGAATGTCTAAGTAACGAGTATGTGATAAAAGGAAAATGAGAAAGGACTCAGTGGGATCCCCACTGGTGGGATTACCTCATGTCAGGCAATTCTGCCCCAGATTAAGAGTCTGCACAAATAAAACCCGTCAAAGAAAATGAGAATACCATTTACAGCTGCTTTTAGCATACGAAATACTTCTTTACTGGGCTATAAAAATATATCATTCACTTTGGAATTTCAGCCCAGCCATCCATCACCTTTAGTAGCTTATAGCAGATTTCATTAAAATTGTTCTATGGCTCTTCTTAATTTTAGAAATGAACTGATAGCTGAGAGCAGTATGTATTCAGACAACTGTTAGTCACAATTTCACACGGCCCGGTATCGCCCACCTCCATGTCAGCCCATTTTCCTATAGACTGGCAGAGCTTCGGGTGCTATTCGAGGAGCACAATAGGGGGACACGGGATGGCACTACACAGGCCTTGGCAGGGGTGAGCCATACACCCCACAACCCACACATCTCTTCGTCCTGGATCCATGTGCGGATCAGATGCTGCCCTGCACTTTTCCGAGTGCCTGCACATCCTTTCTCTCATTTCACGGTGTCCTCACCTGCATATTTACATCTGTGATTTTATTTTGACTGATCAGGGAAAAGTGGTTTTGCCTTTAGAAACACATTTTTAGTGGTCGTTCTGGGCTTGAGTGTTTATCCTAAATCACACCATAGGTCAGTCTTCTCACCTACACGTGGGGATACTGATAGGGTCTCCTGCAGGCTTTGTGAGGACTAAAGGAGTTCAGTGCCCCAGAGCACCTAACATCGTGCCCAGGCTGGCGGCGAGTCAGTGAGGGCCTGGTCTCACCCTGTTCTTTACTCATCACAGCAGGTGCGGTGGACAATGGCTGGTTGCCAGCTGGGGTACCTGCTGCTTCTGTTTTCCTAAGCTTTGTTTCCATTTGCTCCTCCATGAGAATGACCCCCAGAGCACATCTGCTCTTTGTGCTGGGGCGGCGGTACGCATGTGTCGGGGGCAGTATGTGCGTTTTGTCAGCCAGGGCAACTGGCAGGATTGCCTTCTCAGTGTCGCTTCCGTGTAAGCCTGAGCTACAGCTGGGTGTGGCACCTTGATCTGCTGTCATCTAACACCTTAGCGTTTGACTTTGGCTATTTAGGAGGTGATCCTTCTTAATCTGGACTCATATCAACATTGTTCACAGTTGGACTACAGGCTCATCTTCCCTCTTTCTCCTGTTCTATCATGTTCCTGGCAAATCTAACATTCGCCCCCCCCTTTCTCCTCACACACAAATATTTATGTTCCACATTATTGCTTCATGTTTTAGGAAACACAAGATTTTAGTGGGAATGTCAAGTTAAGGAAAGAATGGCAATACTTTTCCTTTATGCCACCTATTGAAGAAATAGAATTGGCTTATTAAATGTAAAATGTAATTTAAAAAATAAAAATAAACTAAAGGGACTGGCTGAGGATAAGGCAGTATCTAAGAATGAGGAAGAAAAAAGGTGATTGCATTATTTGTCTGCTTACTTGATTCATTCATTCTCTCACTCACCCAGTCTTTATAGTCCCTTGTTCTGAACCAGTCACTGGAAATCAGATCAAGTCAATATGGTTTGAAAGTAGGATATAAAATCAATGCAAATCATTTTGTATAATAGTATGATCTCTAGCTTTCAGAGAAGATTATCCCGTTAGTTTATACTGCCATTCAGCAGACAGTCACTGTAGGCCTGCTACGCACCAACTAGCATTCAGTACCAAAGATACAAAGGCGGACATGCCCGGGGCCCTGCCTCCTGGCCAGGGTGAGTGAGGGCAAATCGTGCTGTGATCTCACCTGCCCAAGATCCTGCAGCTGCATCGCTAGCCAAGTGACTTCCTCTAAGCGAGTTACTTCTAGTCCTGTGTCGCCTCATCTTGTTAATGAGACGATTTTCCTAGTTTCTCTGTAATGTCCCTTTGATCAGGAAAAGAGTTGGTGTCTGACTATTGCATAATTTTCCTGCAATTGCATTACCATTGCTTGGGTCCACCAGCTAGAGGTCACAGTTAAAAATAAACAGGGGAGACTCCAGGGTTCCTGGTTCCCCATAGAAGGAGTTTGGAAATCACTGCCCCCTCCTAACAACAAGTAAAATGCTGAACAGACTGGAAAATCAACAACTCTTCTTGAGTCCACAGGAAGGGGGACCACAGGACAAACTATTGCCCCCAGACTGGAGAGACATTCAAGCCCATTCAGGGAGTCGTGGCTTCCCAAAGCAGAAACCCACAAGTAATACAGTGGAGTGAGGATAGTCTCTTCAACAAACAGTGCTGGAACGACTGGACATCCACACGCAGAGAAATAAACTAGACCGGGCTTTAGACCGCTCACAAAAATTAACCCAAAATGGATCATAAACCTAAACGTAAAACACAAAAATATTCAAGTCCTAGAGATGACATAGGAGAAAACCCAGAGGACCTTGCAGTTAGCTTTGACTTTTTAGGCACAACACCAAAGGCACGACTCACGAAAGAAGTAACTGATAAGCTGAACTTCATTAAAATTAAATTCTGTTCTTCAAAGGACAATGTCAGGAGAATTAGAACAGCCATAGCCTGGGAAAAATCTTTGCAAAAAGGTGCGTCTGTTAGAGGACTGTTATTTAAAATATACAAAGAACTCTTAAAACTCAACAGTAAGAAAACAAGCGTCCCAATACCAAGGGGCCAAAGGCCTGAACAGACACCTCACCAAAGAAGATACACAGATGGTAAATAAGCCCATGAAAAGATGCTCCATATCATTTGTCATCAGGGGAATGCAAATTAAAACCACAATGAGATACTGCTACACACACACGAGGATGGCAAAAACCCAAAACGCTGACGTCATCAGATACTGGTGAGGACGTGGAGCAAGAGAACTCTCTCTCACTGCTGGTGGAGGCACAAAATAGTATGGCCCCTTTGGAGGACAGTTTCACAGCTTCTTACCAAATTAAACACACTCTGCCATACGATCCAACAGCCTCACTCCTTGATACCCAAATAAGTTGAAAACTTATAACCACAGAAACACCTGTGTATCAATATTTATAGCAGCTTTATTCATAATTGCCAAAACCTGGAAGCAACCAACGATGCCCTTTAATAGGTGAATGGATAAAGAAACTGGCACATCTGGACAATGAAATGTTGTTCAGTACTAAAAAGAAATCAAGCCATGAAAAGACATGGAGGAATCTTAAATACATATTACTAAGTGAAAGAAGCCAATTTGAAAAGGCTACATAGTGTATGATTCTAGCTATATGATGTTCTGGAAAAGACAAAACTATGGAGTCACATAGACCAAAGATTGGTGATTGCCAAGGGAGGGTAGTTAGATGAAGGCAGAATACAGAGGATTTTCAGGGTAATGAAAATAACCTGTATGATATTATAAGGGTGGATACATGTCATTAAACATGTGTCCAAACCCACAGAAAGTACACCACCAGGAGGGAGCTCTGAGGTAAATTGGGCTGTGAGCGTGTCAGCATAGGTTCATCCTCGGTAAGCTACGTGCCGCCCTGGTGAGTGACGTCGACAGTGGGAGAAGCTATGCCTGTGGGGGCCCGGGGACCATATGGGAGACCTCTGTACCTTCCCCTTGATTTCGTAGTCAACCTAAACCTGCTCTAAGGAAATTAAGTATTTTTAAGAGATGATAATAAAATAAACAGGGGGCAGTCAAGCAGATAATGCTTAATTTAAGAGCTTCTGTCTCAAATTAAAATTTTTGAACCTCAAGTAATATCTGCTTTTCCTTTTCCCACAATTTCACTCATATGTTGTTCATAAATCATAGCTATGGGGTTTGGCTCCCTGTTAGGTAAAATATTTCATTTAACCTAGCGAAGCAGACTCAGAGCAGCCTGGGAAGTCAGGCAACCTCCCTTGCTCTCAGAACAGCAAGAGGCTCTGTATGGGGTTTTTTTTTTTCTTGTTTGTTTATTTTTAGGAAAAGGAGGAGTCGTTTTGACCCCCCTGAAGATGGCTAGGGTGCAGCGCTGTCTGCTGAGCCGAAGCCCGTGCCTTGCTTTGGTCGTAGACTTGACATGGTAGCATCATCAGTGCCCCATCACAGAGCCAGTCGGCTCCAGCATCCGCAGGCCTCAGCGCCGCCTGCGGTCTGATTACGGGCTTTGAGCTTCTCCAGCCTGCAGCCTCTTGCTTTGCCTCCACTGTACTCTCAAGGACACGAGTGCCTGACTGCTCTAGCCCTGCGCTGGGAAAAATCTCATCACAGCGCTGCTTGGACTGGCTGGGGGCTGTGGCTTGTTGAGCGTTAGCTGCAGAACAGGCTCTGTTACTGAACTTAGTGTGTGTCACCATGATCAGAAGCCCAGGGTTTTCCAGCTACTTGGGAGCTTTCAAGTTCTCTGAGAAACAAGGTAAGGCAAGAGAAATCCAAAATGCACTTCTGAGTATATTTTATACTATAATGAATGTTATATATAACATTTAATATATGTTATATATAATATGTAATGAATGGCTAGAGCCGCCGCCCCCGCCCCCGCCACCAAGTTTACCTTGCATTCTCCTGTATCCAGTTAGTTATAAGGTTTTCTCAAAGGACACTTTAAATATCTAATTGAGTTTATAAATTAGCTTATCTTGGGATTGCTGAAAAACGTGATTTTTTTTTCTGTTATAACTTAAAGATATTACTAAACCACTAAAGCTTTTATGTAGGGAAAAAAATGCCAATTCAATTGGAACGCCCAAGCTTTGGATCAAGTTCTGAACTTAAGCTAAAATATTTTTCTAAACCAAATGCTATATATTAAATTATTTCCAGTAGGCATGGGTGAGTGTCTTTTTATTAAATCTTCATGTGAAACAGTTTGGAACAAAATGCTGTCTTTTTAGTGGCTTCCTTTCCAGCACAGAGGAAAATATATGCTCTCAATTTAACCACTGAAGTGGTATCACAGATTCAGTTCACTGATTGAACAAAAATGAAATGCTGAGGTTATTCTGAATGTCACATTTGAAATTCAACCATTGTATGTAAAAGTATTTTCTTGCACAGATGCAGCATTAAGAAGTGATTGGAACAGTTCAGGCCTCAGGTTCAGGAATTTTCTTCTATAATATTTGATAGCTTTTGAACTGAGTTCTCTTTTCAAAAAATATGTAAGAAGGTATTTGTATAATTAGGAGAAAAGTCTAGATGTTTAGCTGGCAGTGTACTTTTCATTTTATTATATTCCCCTGGTTGGTCAGACTTTCCAGGTTCCAGGATTCTGGGTGTACGTTGATGGATAGTGACATGTCAGCATGTGGTATACTTTGTACCTCCTTTTCCTTGGACTGCTGACCCCAAATATTACCCAGTAAAAGGCACTTCCATAGGGGAAGGTTTCTGTAAGTGGTCACTTGTGGTTTTCTTGGTGGACAAATGGTTGCTGTGCCAAAAGCTATAAAACAGATTACTTGCCATTAGACTGGTTATAAATTTGTCTGCACCTGGTTTTGATTAACTGGTTCACTCGGATGTGTGTTTTTGCTGTATGAGATTGTTCCCAGCTGGCTTTATATAACATCTATTTTGTCTTGAGAAATAAATAAGTGGTTTATTTGATGTGTTGTTATTGTTTAGGTTTTAATGAAGGCCATAACATCATGGCTAAGCGCCCCTCTGCTCTTCGTCAGCCCCTTACCATGCCCCCGCCCCATGCAGCCTTGGAAAACATCTCAAATGTGTCAGACAGCAATGACTTTCAATATTTCTGGTTACCTTGGCCAAATGTTTTTAACTTTTTCCCCCTGAATATAAGTATATAACTATATTATTTAATATTTAATTACTTTGACTTATTCTTATAACTATATGAATTTAAATCATTGCATTGAACTAGGACAGATTTTTTTTTTAACCCACAGATTATGTTCACTTTCTTTCACTTAGAGAAAAACCAAAAAATCTTGCCTATGTAAAATCTATAATACCGAACTGGATTCTTAGAAGGTGTCATTTTTTAATTATTCTTGTCTGGTTACTATTTGGGGTTTTTTTTTTTGTTTATTTGTTTGTTTGTTTTTTCCATAAATTCTATGTTCAAGAGGAGTTTGAAGAATTTTTGTTCCCATGGTCTTATTTTTTTAACTTTCTCAATGTTACATTATTTCTTTCCCCTTAGATTTCAACAAGAAAAACTTAAGCTTTATTGGATTCCCACGTCAAAGAAAAGTTCCAAGGTAAAGTGGTCTTTGCTCAAGAAATCCTGTTTTGAAGATTTGTGGTAGCTTTTAAAATTATCTCCTAAATTTCTGACTTATGCATTTAAGTCTTTGTCAGTGTGTTTTCTCTCCAGAGTTTGATTTGTTAAAAATAAATGAAGTAAACTAACTTACAGTACTTCCAGCCAGCAAAGATTCTTTTTTATATATTCAATACTGTTTATGGGTACTATTTGCAGAACAGGATGTTGATGTCCCTGTAACTCAAGCTTGTGAGGAGCTCTATCTTTTCTTTCTCATACCCGCCCCTAAGCATGGGCTGTCCTTTTGCAATCTGCCCATCAAGTAAGGGAGCTTTCGATTTTTTAAGAAAGGGTTTGCCTTGCGCCTCCTCCCTTTCTTCCTGCCTTCTTCCCTCCCTTCGCCCATCCACCTCTCTGTCCACGTGCCTTGGTGCCTGCTCTCCTAACCTGTTCGCTCCTCAGTTCCCTTGGCTGCAGGATATTGTAGGTACTAATTGGATTTACCCAACGTGCTAAAACTCTGTGGTGTATCGAAATTGATATAAGATAATGTGAAAGTTCAAGTTCGCACCAAACAAGATAGCTGTATCTCAGGAGCTCCTTAGATCACTGCCCCTAGTAGATTTTGGGTTTTCAAATGGAGGCACAAAGTTTGTATCCCTTACACATGGGCGTAAATCTCAGCCTACACTTCCTTGTGCTGGTAGGGCCCAAACCAGTCTACCGCTAACTCCACTCAGATGTTCTTATCCCTAATGTTTATGTGCAACGTTACTTTTTCTTTTTTTTCACTACTAAAAAGGGTTTGCATTTCGATAGCATTGGAATAAACAGTTGCCTAACTTCTGTCCTCATCAGGCTAAACCTGGCTCTGCATTTGAAGTGGCAGAATTGATCACACGAGAGGGCATAAAGCCTTGATGAATTTTATCCACATTTTAGTATCAGGTTAACCAAAGCCGTAATGAGCCAGGGGCACAGGAAGTTTGTTCTACTTGACACAGGAAATCTTACTCTTCTAGAGCTCGACCCACTTTCCCATATTTCTCATCTTTGCCATGTTTTTAAAAGGATATTATAAGGCTTATGTTTCAGTTTGTTCAGGCTTCTATAACAAAACACCACACACTGGGTGGCTTATAAATAACAGAAATTTACTCCTTACAGTTCTGGAGGCTGGAAGTCTAAGATCACATCGGGTGCCAGAATGGTGGTTACAGAATGCCAATTTCTCATTTCCTCACATGGTGGAACAGTCTAGGGAGCTCTCTGGGTCCCCTAGCAGCACTAATCCCATTCATGAGGACTCCACCCTCATGACGTAATCTCTTCCAAAGGCCCACCTCCTAAGGTCATCACCTTTGGGGTTTAGGATTTCAACACAGGAATTTGAGGGAACACAAACAATCAGACCACAGCCACTTTGTTCCCGGCCTGTCGTTAGCAGGTTGGCTAAGTTCTAATAGTGGCTAAGAAAAGGGAATACATGAGGAGGGAGGCAGGAAGGGATTGCTTATTCAAGGATTGGAAAAGCAGGACGCCCAAAGGTCAGACACTCCCGTGGCGAGCAGCTCAGAGGGACGCAGCTGTTCTAGTGTGCTAGGTATTATTCCGCCTGCACCTGGGAAAAGGATGGCCACCTTGTCAGGGTCCTAAGTGTAAAGTGGACTGGAAATATAAGCACTGCCTCCTTCAAAGAAATTGAGTCAACCAGACAGACACCAGAGGTGAAAATATGAGCTAATGGGTTTTGGATTCCCATATCTTGTAATTTAAACTTCAGTAGGATAGTGAACAGGTCGTAGGGGAGCCCTTCCCAACGTGGGTGCTAAATAATCATTGTAACAGTAGATCCCGCACTTTCTGAGAGATAAAAAGTAGTAACAGCACAATATCCTGCCCTCACTTTAATAAAATTACCCCTTGTTGCTACTGCAGGACATTAAAGTAGGTTAATAGGACACATTAAAAAAAATTATCACGGAGGCAGGGGGCAGTCTCTTCTTAGATTATGGAAGCAGAGGGAAGGAGGTAGAAGTATTAAAAAATTAGTGATAAAGAGTGAGTACTATTTCAGAGGAGATGAAGATAGATTAAAAAAGTGCAGAAGATACCTCTTAATATTAGAAACTTTTAAAATAATAATTCAAAAAAAATTAAGACTAGAATTTACTTTAGTTATATAAGGAGAGATGGTTCATACAGAAATGTGGGACCATTTGGTTGCGCTGCGGCAGCCCACCACAGCCTGCAGAGGTTGTCCAGGCAGAGACCACTTCTCGTAGAGGGGACGGCGGATGAGGAAGGGCCTGATTCAGCATCAGGGCTCAGTGCTTGGAGCTAGCAGTCGTGGGGTCTGGGATGGGCCCTGACAGTCACGCTGTTCTGGTGCCTGTGACTCAGAAAAGCAAGAGCAGGGTGATGTTAGTGTTCTTTTGGGCATTTGTGTTTCATCAGTTATCACGTGATCAGAAGCAGTTACTCACTCACAGCTAGCTCAGAATTCTTTACTGGTATGTCTTGACTGCATTTTCACTGCTGGCTATGCCCTTGGGTATAGAAACTCCAGGGAAGAGACATGGCTTTTTTCAAAGCCTGGTTCATGTAGATTCAAGGGGTATTGCTTTGGTCCCAGCTTTTGTGACGTGAGTCTGAGCCACACTTTCTCACCCATTCTCCTTATTATTCCTGCCTGCTTCCTCAGAAATTATCCATCATTTAGTGGGAATGAAAGAGAGAGAGAGAGAGAGGTAATAGGAGCAAGAACAAACTATGAAGACAGCTACATGGATTCTAGTAATAAAAGTTTATCTACAAGATGGAGACTTAAAAGTAGAACATGCAAATATACTAATGTTTTCATTCATGTATGCAAGGTGAGCAAAGGTAATAAGGAGAGATGTTTTCCCAGTTACATATTCTGAAGATGAAAGAAGGAAATGAAGGAAGGGAGGGAGGGAGGGAGGAATGAAGGAAGCTTATAACTGATGTTATTAAATATATACCCTTCTAGTTATTTTCAGTATTTATAATTCTATTTTTCCCTGTCATGTCAACAGTGTATAAAATGTATACATAGCCCTGGCTGGCATGACTTAGTTGATTGAGTGCCGGACTGCGAAGCAAAAGGTTGCTGGTTCAATTCCCAGTCAGGGCACATGCCGGGGTTGTGGGCCAGGTCCCCAATAGGGGGCATGTGAGAGGCAACCACAAATTGATGTTTCTCTCCCTCTTTCTCCCCCCCTTCCCCTCTCTCCAAAAATAAATAAATGATATCTTAAAAAAGAATAAAAAGAAATAAAATGCATAGATAAAATACTTCAGAGTGAGTTGTAGCAGCTGTTAAAAGTACTTTATTGTAGTCTTTCATTCATTCAGCATATCTTTATTGATTTGTACAACTGTTTTTTATAAATCAACAATTTTAGTAAAAATAACACACTTGTAATATGTTCTACAACTAGGAAAATGGGATACAATGCGAGAGAAAAACAGAGGTACATAATATAGATTAGGTGGGACAGGCACTGGGTCAGGGTTCTTCCTTGAGGAGATGACCTTGACCTGAGGCCCAGGCCAGGAGAGGACTCCTCCAGGATGGCAGGAGAGCTGGAGAGGAGAGAATTCAGGTGGAGGAGACGCATTTACAGTAAACCTTGTTAGAGAGTCTTGAGAGACATTCCTAACAGCACTTGGATTCTCCCCTGGTTTTTGGCCAGCGGTGAAGGCTGTACCGTCCGTTGGCGTTGACACTATCCACAGCTGGTTTCAGGAAAGGAAGTGCCTATGGAGCCAGGGGCTGTCAGGTGCCGACTTGTGAACTTAACTCTGTTAAAGTTCAGCAAAATGTTGAACCGGGGGGTGATGTCTTAGTCTTCATTAGTGACTTTAGAGCTTTTTGCTAAGCAGGAAAAGGGGTGGGGATAGAAACATACAGATGTTTATTTTTGAAAAAATGAGGTAATATTTGTACCCAAACTCAATGGCTTAATAAGCTGAATATTTCAGGGATTGTATCATTTTGTTTTAATATAGACTTTTTTCCCTGAGATTTTACTTTGCCGAAGAAAGTACGGAACTTTATGAAGGTATTTAAACAATTACTTAAACAATCAAAATAGCATGCCATTCTTTAACGAGGGCACATTTCTGCAGTTATTTAATTTGTTAGGTTTTTATCAAACATACCTCTGAAAAGGAGTCATTACTGCATTATAATTCACTATTTAGAAGTCAGTGCTGATTCTAAGTTTCTGATCTAAACAGGTGTCCTAGCGTCTTTTTAAGCCATCTAGAGTACGGTTTATAAAACGCTTATTCTCCAGACTTCTTATTAAATAATATGAATACATGGGACTCCTATCTATAAATATAAGCCCATACTACATTGATAAGCAGTAACTAAGGCTTCAGATGAACTTGATTCAGGAAGATGTGATGGTGTGCCAAACTGTGGAGTGTGTGGACATTCCTTGACTTTTACTTTATATGTGGGATACAGATTATCCATGTGTCCCACTAATACGGTGCACATAGCACCTCCCTCAATCTGCCTTGGGCCTCTGCACACCCTGCAGAGCAGAAACACAGTCGGAGGACCAGTACATGGGGAAGGCCAGCTTCACATTGAATGTGTTTTCAGGCCAGTTGCTCACCTCTCTGGAGGCGATCATATCATTGGGGAATATTAGTTTTCTGTTTTCCTAGGTTGGTTTTCCTCCAGTAAGACGGGCAACTCCATGCCCAGCTCCGGCACATTCCCTTGGGAGACCACGGAGTTGTGCGCACAGCAGTCTTGGGGCCCCAACTGCACGGAGCATCAGAGCAGGAGCTAGATTTGCATCTCGTGTGGTCTTCTTGCCAAATGTGTGTTCTTGGGCGAGTCATTGACCAGTTTCCTAGTCTGTAAGCCAAGGACGATGCTAGTTCGGATGATACTGCAGCCAGCCCATGGCACCCGTCAGAGCCACTGTGCATCTCTTCCGGTTTCGAGCTCAGCGCGTTCTGTGGGTAGTCTTGACAGTCGCCATGGTGGGGAGTGTTCACATGACCAGCTAATGATGCAAAGCAAGTGGTTTTAGTGGTGGGGTTGGGGGGGGGAAAGTGAGGTGCACAAGACGAAGGAGGCAGTTGTTAAACATTTATCAGAGCAGCACTTAGTTCCTACCTCACAGCGTCTTGTGAAGATAACTAAGGTAATACATGGGATGCACTCAGCAGAGAAAGAAGGAAAGCGCAGAGCAAGGGCTCAGTCCCTTTATTCTTCTCCCCTTTTGTTTCCTCTGTTTTTCTTCCCAGGCACATTTTCATGAGGCTTTTAGACCTTCCACCATACTTTTATTCCTTCATTGTTGCAAGGCATTTGTTACTCTAATATAATTTCAGAACAGGAAAGCATGTATCTCCTAGACAAGTTGCTGATTTTCTGAGGAAGGAAGTGTAGCACAGAAAGGCCTAGTGATTAACTCAAGCCGAAACAGCTCCTGGTGGTGCTAGAACAGGTGGTCAGCCTGAACGATGTTTGTACCACCCTAGGCCATGCCACTTGCCTGTGTGAATGCAGTTGTTAGTTGTACAAAAAAAGTTATATTAGCATTAAGTAAATGAAAAAAATTACCAGTTCCCCAAAATATTTTTTTTTTTACTTTTAATCTGTATACACATATTTGAATATATGTAACAGTAGCATCATTTTTATGTTCTACGCATTTTTTACTTGGTATCACACATCTTGCTTTAAATCAACTTTTAATATTCTATTAATGGAGAACTTTTTAGCTTTCAGAAAGAATTCTTGCTTGAAGATAAAGAACCACTTGCTAACTGCAAAAGAAGAAGCGATGCTAAGTTTTTAACTGCACTTCCTAAAGGTATGACTTTTTCTAAATGGTTGACCAGTGCCCTGGGCCTATAACTATTGTGTTATCTGGCTTGCTTGGAGAGCTCTTTAACTAACCTCCAACTTACATTCCCCTTATGTCCCTTTTGGCCTCATCTAAGAGTCAACCTCAATTAAAGGACCTCCCTTCTTGCATTTTTAATCCTCACCTTTCTGCGGGTTCTTTCCCTTGCATTTTAGGCACCTGCACGTTTTCGCTGGAGTCTGAGAGGGGAGGGTACGAAAAGATTCCTAGAACCACCCTACCTTGTCTCTCCTAGCCTCCACCATCTCCAAGGGCAGCGAGTTCTGTTCATATGCGCCTCCCTTCTCCCTCCAGCCTCCCCGCCGGCCTCTTGATGTCTCCCGAGCTGTGGCTTTTACACTTAGTATCTGGTAGCTCCCACTGAGCTGTAGCCATGAGGGCAGACTGCCTCTTCTTCATCTCTCTTCTTCCCCAAGTAGGCACTCCTGTTTGGTAATTTAGTATTTTCATTAGTGAAAATGCTCATGTAGTAAAATATTTTCATCTGCTATCAGCCGAGGGCCCCTAGTTTTGCCCGTGAAATGATAGGAACATACACCATTCAGTTCATCCATTCAAAGGCTACAGTTTTGCTGGCATTCATGGGGTTGTACGTCCATCACCCCAAAGAGAAACCCCACACTTCTGAGCCAGGACCCCGTCCCCTGATCCCTCCAATTTTGTAATTACTTATTTTATAAGCTGCTTGTCTTGACTTTAGAGGCTTTCATCCAAGCGTGAAGCCTAAGTGCTTCCCCCTGGGGCAGAGGAGGCTCAGTGTTCAGAACAGTCAGGTGCTGGCCTGTGCCCCGAGGCATCCGCTGCAGGGTAAGGGAGCCTGTTCTCTCAGCTCCCCTCCACTCGCCACACGTGTTTCTTTGGAAGACTGTGTACTCAGGTTTGGAGGATTGAACTCAACAATAACTAATGGAAAAAACCATGTTTCCCAAGAAAAGCATCTAGAAGACCTGAATGTTGGTGTTAAATGTTATTACAAAGCAAACTAGGCAGTTAAATAATTTTATAAAGCATTTAGACCTGAAGGCTAATCCACCCAAATTGTGTTACTTGGAAAATAACCAACAAATTCCCATCAGAAATAACTAAAAATATAGACTCATAGAATACATATTGCTCAAACAAGGACAGCAGACTACAAAGTGAATATAATAAAGGGTAATTTAGTACACATCAAAGTATTAATGTCTTTGAAAGCAAAATAGAAAACTGATTACAGCTGAAGTTAGATCAGCTGTGCTTGTTCCTATCTGGATTACTATTAATCAGTATTACTGTTCCCTGAACCATTTATGAATTATATACATCATGACACAACATACAACCCATTGAATGATGGCTGTGTGATCTAATTTTAAAATCATTCTTATTCCTTATTTTTGGGAAATGTACAGTGAAGAATTGAGATAAAGGAGCATCATGCTGCAACTTCTAAACAGTTGATAAAAATGAATATGTAAATATGTATGCATGTATTTTTATATGCATGCATACAAATTACACATGAGAGAAAAAAGGATAAAATAAACCAAATGTAGTAAAATGTTAACATATTATGAAGGATGTCGTTTCACTTTCCTGAAAGTCTGAAATTATATAAAAATTTTAAAGGAAAGAAAACTTCTTTTGGTAGACCAAGGCTATTAATCAGAGGATAACTGTGGTAGAACTGTAGGTGGTCTCCATAAGCAACGTGGACTGGCAGCATAGATTTCCACAGCAAGGGTAACTTTCATGATTCCTTAGTATTAGCTTTTTTTCAATGCTTCATGATAAACCTGTACCAAATTTCAGTGAGAGGATCTAATGAGGACCACAAGTGCCCATATGAGTTGTTGGATTTTTTTTCCTAAAAAGGAATGAAAAAAGTATACACATTAGCAATGCAAATAAAATACCTTTCTCTTTTATCAATTGAGGTGTTTTTCTACAGGATAAATATACTGGAATAATTATGTTATATGTCATTTTACTTTTAAATTATAGTCTTGGGGAAAGGAAGCCAAAGTCAAGATGTCTTATTACTTCTTTTTGTCTTCCACATAATTTCTTTCTCCTCCAATCTCATGTCCATAGGAATGAGGTAACTCTTGGCAATTAAAAATATATTTGTAAGAAAGAATAGACTTGAGAGGTAATCAGTTTGCTTCTCTAATTTTTTTATTTCCCTAAAATATTCCCTATAAGAATCAATAAGCTCACCGATACATTTGAAGTATGCTTTGATTCATGACCTCATTGCATTTCTCAGTACAAGATTAGGAGGACTATAAGGTTTTAGGCCTGAAATAGTTTTGAGTTTGAATCTAGGCTGGATTGAAAATAGTGCAGTGATGGGCTAGTGGCGTCTGCCATTGGCATAACCTTGGGCATAAACTAGGGAACCGGCTGCCTGTTGGAAATCTGCTTACTGGGATCAATGATTCTCAGTCCAGGATAGTGTGAGGGGGTGTTTTGGAAACACATGAACATTTTCGTGTTATAGCAACTGGGGATGATTTGGCATTTAGTAGGAGAGCCAGAGCTACTCAGCAACCTGCAGTGCAAGGCTCCCAGCAGAGAAACCGCCCATTCGCCAGGCCACGCGTGCCCCCGTAGTGATCTGTGACCTACTCCAGAGCCAGCCTCCATGAGTCTGTGACCCTGATGACATGTACCTGTATGTCTGCTAAATGCTCTCCTGAGACTTCTTACACTCAGCAGTGAACGGCTAACGGGACAGTGTTCACTGGTGGGTCACCCAGCCTGTTTTGTCCAGAAAGCAACAGAGATCCCAATGGACAGTGGGATAACTTGGCTTACTTGCCCTGTCCCTCCATGTCCTCTCACTGCCCCAAGACTTCTTGGGGTTCAGTTTCTGTGATGAACTATATTATGACCATCAGCCTGCCCCCTTCTCATATTATCTTAGTCCTTACAGAATATCAAAATGAGGCGGTCATGGCAGTAGGAAAAGTGTAGTTTTGTTGTGGGTGGGACATTTGCATAGTCTCGCAATTAGTTGACCTTTCCTTCTAGAATACGGGGAAAAAAGAACATTAGGAAGCAACTTGTTGCTTAGCTTGATCACTGTACTGCTTGAAGTCACTTTTTTTTTTGTCTTTCCTTGCATAGTTTTTATAGAATAATTTAAAAATTAAAAATTTAATGACACGGAAGTGATTTTCACAATCTTAAATGAGGACGGAAATATAGTATATCTTAACTTTTCCCAGTGAAAGCTGTATGCCACTCTGTGTGCGCTACATTAACATTCTATCCTCAGCCCTGTCGTACTCATTTCCACAGCCAGGCCAACATACCATAAACTGGGTGGCCTATAAACATATAAACTGCAAAATTTTACTCCTAGCTGTTCTGGAGGCTGGAAGTCCAAATCCAGGTGCCAGCATGGTCAGGTTCTGATGCGGACCCTCTTCTGGGTGGCAGACAGCCAACTTCTGGCTGTGTCCAACCATGGGGAAGGGGAGGGGGAGCTCTGTGGAGCCTCTTTCAAGTGAGTGCTCATTCTAATCCTGTGACCAGAGCCGAATCACGTCCCAAAGGTTCCACCTCCCAGTACCACCCCTTTGGTGTCAGGATTTCAACCCCTGAATTTGGAGGTGACAAAGCCATTCAGGCCATATCGTACCTAGCAGAAATAACTCGGGGAAGAAAAGGTAAGGGCCATGCCTGTGTCACGGTGCTACTCGGGGCCCTGTAAACATACTCTGTTTCTCAGTTATGGTTTTGAGGCATGAGCTTCAGAAATATCTTTCAGAGCACTTGGAATCTGGTGTCAGAAGCTTCTTCAGCAGTCTTCTAGAAAATATAGCTCCATTCTCCACTTTGGGGATTTAAACAAATAATTGATACTCTTTGGCTTACATCATCCTTGAAAATATTTTCAAAATACGTGCTTCCAGCCGTTAAACTTTTATCACCATAACCTCATTAGAGCTAATTTGTTAACTGGGAAGCTATCACTAGCCAAGCTGACGCGAAAGGCAGTGGGGCAGGTGTGCCGTTATCATTATACCCATGTCTTCAAAACAGGGACATAACTGACATCATGGGGTGAGCACAACCCTGCCTATAGCTACTCTGGTTCCTGGAAAGGCCAAGCGAGGGAGAGAGACTCTTCTGAAGCCAACGGTCTTAACAAAGGCAACCAAACTTAAATGATAAGGTGGCTATCATTTAAAAATAAATTAAAAACAAGGCTTGTATCTCCAAACACAGTCACAGTCACACGTGCACAGGGAGTACACGTGTGCATGTGTATCTGTGTGTATGTGGTTTGGATTCACTAGTCAAAAATGACCACTTTAAAAAAAAACAAGTAGAAATTGAAGCAGTTGAAAATTACATTCCATGTATTCATACCCCCTCTTTTGGATTTCTTCGACTCGGCTTTTCAAAAAGTTTGCGGGCCCCTGGGCTGTCAGTGACTTCTCTCTCCCGCCCCTCCCCAACTTTTCAGTAGGAGCCACTCAGATGAGCCCTCAAGAGTTCTCGTGACTTAGGAGAAGACCAGAAGAGAGATAAAGATCCTTCACAAAATTGAGCCATTTCTCCAAAGAAACAGTCATTCGGCATCTTAGTAATACCCTTGTCATCAGCATCACATGAGACCCTCTCAACAGCAGCAGAACGTGTGGCGGGTCATCCAGTGTTGCCAGGAGAATTACAGTCATTACTTTATCCATTGTGCATCTAAATTATAGCATTTCCTTCCATTGAAAGCCTGTAGGAGAGGCTAAGGAACTGCCTTCCTCTACGTGCTGTGTCTGTTACTGCTGGAAACAAAATTAGGTAGTTACAGATATTTATAGGTTGAATGAGAGGGTGAAACAGGAGGGCTGTGTCCTGCCTGTTATACTTTGCCGGTGGGCATGTGGGAGGGGTACACACTATTAGTCTCTATTGTTACCAATGTCAATGAAAAGCTGAAAATAGTTCCCAAATCTAATAACAGTTAAAGATAGTCACTGTGGTTTCGGCCTGCTAGAGAGATCTTACTGGTCAGGCTTCCCCCAAATCCCCTGCATGAAACAGCTTGTTCTTATCACTTTGTCCCTCACTCTCATGGCTTTACTTGTGTGTGTGTGCATGTGTGTATACACCTCTCATTTAGCACCTGCCTCGCTTGCTGGAAGACGCCTTCCAGGAAGGCAGAAACTGTGTCACTTTGTGTGTCACTGGTACATGAGGAGCCAAGAACAGCAACAGGAGTTCAAGAAATGTATGTCACCCGAATGAATAAAATGAATGGATGACTAGTAAATGCTGGACTATCTTTTCATTCTTTTGTTTTGTTTTAGTTGCAGAATTAAGAAAAATCTTTGAACCAAAGAGGAAAGAATTTTTAGAAATGAAAAGGTAAGTTCTATATTGTACATAATTAACAAGTAGAAGAGCTTGGCAAATCATTATTCAGCTCTCCCTTAGAATTGATTTGCATTGCTTACTCTTTTGGTGTCTCGCACAGAAAAGAAAGAATTGCCAGGCGCTTAGAAGGAATCGAAACGGACACGCAGCCCATCCTCTTGCAGAGCTGCACAGGATTGGTGACGCACAGGCTGCTGGCGGAAGACACGCCCAGATACATGCGCGCCACGGACCCGGCCAGCCCCCACACCGGTGAGCATGCTTGGTGACCTGCTACCAGGCAGGCGGCCCCGCTGTCCCACATAGCCTTGTTCATCCCATGGTGTTGGAGAGTGAGGCGCTCCACAAAGTGAATTGTGTAGATATAGTTATTATTATGCACATTTATTAAAAACTTCAGCAACACGTTTCTGTCAGCTCTGTCCTACCTCACAGGAGTTGTCCTCCAGGACCACAACAGTGGCACACTGTAGGGTAACTGATGACTACTCATTTCTCCCCCTAACCTAGTACCCCTTAAGGCCAACAACTGTGTCTCTCTCTCTGTACTCTCAGGGCCCTGGCACAGAACCTACTTGCTGTCAGAGGTCCCCAGTAAAAGTTTGTGTGGTAAAGGACTGAATGAGACATGTTTAAACAGGATACCCAACTACCCAGCACAGGACACAGCTGCTCTTAGGAAGGAACGCTAGGGCCAAGCTGGACCTTGAAGGATTAAGGTTGTCCCTCTATGTGTTTATGTAACAAACAATCTATTTAAATTATTTTTATATGTGTAATTTTAAATGCATCACATATATATTTCATATTGAACAGTATGTCAGACATCACTTAACTTTTCCTTAATTACTCACTCATTGTTAGGGACATCAAATATTCAACTTGACCTTGGGAGAAGGTGACTCATTCAAGGCTATTCTTTCTACCCCCCATCCCTGGCTCTGCAGCTCTGTGATGCTGCTTTTTATAGCCAGTGTTTTCTAACTTCTTCCTCAGAAAGGGCTGGTGATCTTACTTCATGATGTTAGTGGTTTGCTTATCTCAACAGCTTCTGATCTTTCATGACATGTAAATTAGAGAGCTAAGATTTTAAATATTATATCACGAAGAAACAAGAATAGACAGAATACCAAGTTTATAGTCAGAAATAAACCCTAGTGTATATAAAATGTTAATCCACGTATTACATAATCATTTAAGTATCACATGTTAGTAAGAAAAGGGAGAGTTATTTAATGAAATGGTCTTGGAAAAATTGATTGTTGCGGATTGGAGAAGGGAACGTGTTTCTCTCACTTCACACTGAACACAAAAATAAGTTCCAATTAATTACATGATTAATTTTAATAAAATTAAAAATATGAAAACATAGATGAATACATCATTCAAGTTGAATGGAAAAGGACTTTCAAAACACAGAAACAGCTGTTGAAATCACAGGTGACCAGGTCAATTGATTTGACTACACAACAGTTAACATTTGTACTCCAAAGATAATTTTACAGATAGACTTTGTGAGAAAATTAAACAAGCAAGTTTGAAAATACCTATAATATAAAGGCTCATGTTCCTGTGTATGTTTACATACAACCAATAGAAGTGACACTATGAATTAACAGGATATACAGCAATAAGCTTGACTAGAAAAAGATAATACAAATAGCTAGTAAATAATTGGAAAATGCATTTATTCTCTTTTTCTACCAATCAGAGTAAATTTTTAAAATTAACACTCATTGTTTCTAAGAGAGCACATATCGAAAATTCAAGTGTAAATTGATGCAGACTTTACAGACATTGACTTGACAGTCTCGCACGTGTCTCAAAATGTTGTGCCTGCTGATAAAGCAATTTTACAAGTGCATTGTGAGAGTAATCAGGAAAATCAGACTGATTAAAAATTAGAAACAATTTAAGTGCCCGGTAATAAGAAAAGAGTTAAATTATGGAACACCGGTGGGATAGAATATTGGGAAGGCTTAAAAGAATGGTGTCTTCAAAGTAACATTTCCAAATACAGGAAAATGTTTTATATAGAACATGAATGTTATGTAAAACAAATTATTTTATATAGAAAACCAGTTATATAAATGACTAGAAGATCTATATAGAAATGTTTGGTAAATTGCCGAATTTTTTTATTATTCATTATTATGAATTAGTGACTACTGGTGATTTGGGGTTACACCCTCCTACGTTTTCAGTGGTAGGCATTTTCTACACCAACCATGTGTGCTGTAATTGGAAAAACTCACTTCTGTTTTAAACACACACACACAACAACCTGGTAAATACTGACATGGGGCATATTGTTATGGTTACTATCAGATCCCATGAAACCACAATCCCTCACTTGTCAGATTACAGCAGTTCAAATATCTGTTATCTTTTTCTAGAGGACACTGAACTCGTCCTCTGGCCTCACACATGAAATATTAAACTCAAAAACAAAAAGAGTAAGTCAATAAGGGGCAATAGCTCTGGGTGAGAACTGAAGGGCTCTCAGGAGTGAGGCACTGAGCTTTAGTTCCTCCCTGGCTTTCCGTGGCTCGCAGAGCCCATAAGACATTCCAGCCTTCATGCATTTCACTGCAGATCCCAGGTAAACCATTTAGATAAGTACACCTGTGTGAGAAACTGACCCTTCAAGTGTGTGCGCTCCTGTGTGTACTATGTGTAAAATGCTATAGTGAATATGTCTTTGCTTAAATCTGTATTGATTATCCATATGATCTTCTTGTAGGCCGATCAAATGAAGAGGAAGAAACTTCTGATTCTTCGTTAGAAAAGCAGACTCGAGTGAAACACTGCCCAGAAACTTCAGGGGTCCATGGTGACTCAGGTATCATGGACCCCCAGAGCCTGGAGTCTAAAGCTGAAAGGATCGCAAGGTATAAAGCAGAGAGGAGACGGCAACTGGCAGAAAAATATGGGCTAGCCCTGGACTCCGAGGCAGACTCTGAATCTCCATCTCGATACACCAAGTCCAGGAGGGAGCCAGATGCTGTTGACAAAAGGGGAGGAAAAAGCGAGAGGCCAGCTGAGTCAAGCAAAGACTTCAGTTCTTCGTATTCCAGGGCTGAGGTCCCAGGGCTCAGGACGAGCATGGCTGAATCCCAGGACTACACCCTCCACACCAGGGACAGTGTTGTCAACACCGAGGTGCTGCTTAACATGGAAAACCAAAGACGCGGTCAAGAGCTGAGTGCCACCGGGCAGCAGGCCCGCGAACTGCCCCCTACAGTTGAGAGTTCCTCATCCTTCCCGTTCTCTGGGCAAGAGTGCACCTTCAGTGAAGTGCCAAGGTCCCCAAAGCAAATGCACAGCGTGCCCCTCTCCTCACCTGGGCAACCAGCCTCCCCAAGCCACTCTGGTGACCCGCCACTCCCCACTGAGGCTCGATCCAGGTAAGCATTCAGCTCTCAGTGACCACCATCAATGTGGAAACACCCATGTCTTCTCTTTGCCTCCAGGTATCTTACAGTCTGGGTATTCTTGGCATCTGTGGAGTCTGGGCTCACTGCAGAAATAATATATGATTTTTTCACTTCCACAATATCAGAACAGGTTCTGCCAAAGCAGGAACTCAAACTTTTTTTTTTTGCTATTTTTTTTTTTTAATAAACTGAACGGTGCCATGAGGACACTTTCATGGATGTCTTGTTTTACAACCCCTCTTTTTACTGTTTCTCACATGCCTTTTAACAGGTGTCTTTTTCTTTATTTGTTTTTCTGTAATCAAACCCAAGACTTTTTGGTGATTGTTTTTGTTGTCATTTGAAATCCCATAGCAGAAGAACCACCACTAACCAGTGGAAGGGTCTCAGTTTAGGGTATGAAGTATGATTACAATATAAACTGACTATAACTGTAATACAGAGTTATGTAAGTATATCAACACACTGAGAAAACAGCTGTTTATAGAATGCCTTATTTAAAAGATCAGTCATTAAGAGAAATCACTGTGTAATAAAATCAACCAAAGAGAAGAACAGCTCTCATTTGGAAAAATCAGAAAAGGCATAAAATCAGAAAGTCAAACTAGAAGAGAATATATGTTTCTTTCTAAATGTACATTTAAAAAGTGTGATGACCATATTTAAAATGCAATTTACTTGAACATCCCATCCTATTTCAAGGTTTGGGTAATTGTCTAGGTCAACTCATAAGTGTATTTTTTAGCTCAAACAAGCATTAGCTTCACAGGTGAGTCGAGGAGGGATGAGAACCTATGGTCAACCAAATTTATTCTGAAGAAAAAAGATGTTGGAAAATACTTCTATTTATTTCACATTGGGACAGAGCAGTAAATGTGATCATTTTTAAATAGCAGTAATACATCTAAAACAGATCACTTTAGTTCTTAAAGTTTATTGAGCCTAAGATCTGTCTTTGCTCACTTGATCATCTGCACTGGAATGTTTATATCTATCAGCTTCTAAGAGAATGAAGTGCTATAGATTCTGAGATTACATCTTGAGAGCCTTTGTTCAGTCTTTGGACTTCACTATTTAGGGACTGTGACCTGTTGTCTCGTATTTTGAAAAGCTTGTTGTTTGGGAAATGTGCATTATCTGGTAGAAAAAGTGTTCTTGGCTTAGTTAATCTCTCTTAGAGGAAATTCTTCATGTGCTCTGTGAGCAGGACAGAGAAACCTAAGATTCAATTTAGAAAGAAAGATTTACAATTACCTGGGTTAAAAAATAGTAAGGAGCCTCATTTCTGATTGCCACGTTATGAAAACTGTCTAGGCCATTGTCACGGTGCCGAGGTTAGTCATCTAGATTGCATGTGATAGATTCTTGGTGATATTTTGAACCAGTTTGAAAAATAAATAAAACTTAGTTGAGTATTTCAGGTAAAAAGATAGGATACTTAATAGTTTTGTGTGAGTTAAAAATCTTAATATTCAGAAATGTATATCTTAAAATCTTGAGCCATTTCTTTCCAGGTTATTTGAAGAGGAATGTTACCTGGAAGTTTCCCTAAGCCTAGTCTTAGCCTCATACTGCCTTACTTTCATGAAGAAAGTCTTCAAAGAATTAAGAAATTGTATAGGAGTTCTTGAGGAGGCGCACGCTTTATTTTTTGTAAACCACTCAAGGCATACAATTCTATTATTTATACGCAAAGAAACACAAATCATTTCATATAGACGGAGAAAATACCTGAGATAGCTTTTCATTAAAAAGAAGGGAATATAATGTGTGACAAGTATGACATTAAAAATGGTTAAGATTTATTTTGTAATGACTCCAGCCATTCATCTTGTAAAGATGGATTTCAAAAGGATTACCATTCTGCTAGATGTCCTCTCTCTAGCACCAGGTAATTCGGGCGCCAAAAAGTCACTGCTGTCCAATTTCCATTTGACGGGAAGAAAGACAAAAAATACTTTGTGAACTAAAACAGTAACCAGAGAAACCTCAGTTACCCAATAGCCATGAGTGAAAATAAGATGTCATCCAATATGCAAACAGGTAACAGAAAAGTTTAAGAAGATTAGGAATGACCAAAAAGTATCTACAAATAACAGAACCATTTAATAGCACATTTCGCTGTGGGTTTGTCCTATCATTGAAACAGAATGTTTTTCTCCCTGCTCTACGACACGTATCACCTAGGTCTGCCAGGACTTTTGGCTATGAATTTCTGAATGAACTCACTGCCATTTCGTTTCATTTTGTGCTCACCAGCATGAGGTTGTTTTTGTTTCATTAATTAAGTATGAATACATCACTCATGAATATACAAGACCACCTACAGCAGCCTGAAAATCCAAAAGTGAGCCAGATATTAAAAGCTGCGTTTTTCCAGGCACTCACATACACCGACACGTGCACGCGGAGGATAATCGTCAGTCTTTACACTTCCCTGAACTGCGCTGTTTTTAAGCATTATAAGCTCAGTAACAGTCTTTAGGACAATATTTAGCTGAGTGATAAATGTATTTCAGAATTATTTAGTGTTCAGTTCATATGATAAAGAAGACATATTATGTGTGTACAGGATGGGGCAAAAGTAGCTCTACAGTTGTTCATATGGAAAATAATAAAATAATTAATAAATAAGAATATAAGAATAAACTCTGTTTCACGTACTCACTACGGTAAGCCAACTTTTGCCCCACCCTGTATGTGTATAGGTTACCAGGTCTTTAGCTAAGGGGTCCTGTTAGTTGCCTAGGAATCAGGCAGCAATGAATCATTCTTTGTTAATTCAGCCATCCGTGAATTTCAGAATACAATTTAAAGCTATTTGGGGCCTATGGCTTATTCAGATTTTTAAAAATCTAAGCCCCTGCTACTGTTAGAAATCCTGAATCTAAGCTTTTATTGAATTTGCTACTTCTTTGCATCTCTTGTTATTAAAAAAGAAAATAAAATGCACTATATTGGTTACTTCTGTGAGTGGAGACACTGCACCCAAGTTCACAGCTGCTGTGTTCCTGAGTATCAACTGTGACTCCCTACTCTCAGTGAACTGTGTGACTAGCAAAGAGGAGAATGGTATCTAATTTTCTAGTGGTGGTCTACTCTATAAAACCCTTGCTCATTTGTTTTTTCATTACTCTACTGTGATTTTCAATGAGCGGGCTGTAAGAATTTTTAAAACACACAGTATTTGACCATTTACTGAGGGGCACTGACCTCTTTTCCCTTAGATTGTCACATAAAAATATGACAACAGCCAACACAACAATAGCCGTCTGGTGTGAACGAATGAAAATAGTACCTAGTTTTTTGTGAGATCAGCAAAAAAATATATTTTTTGTTGAGCCGCAGAATTTTAGTGAATAGTTTATGTGTGCCTTGAGATGAGAAAGGCTGAAAATCACTGCTCTACGGCAGTCCTCATCACTGCTTCTCCCACTGAACAAAGTGCAACATTAGTGGCCAGAAAATGATTATGGTGGCTTCAGGCTGTGCTGGCACTGAAATTTGTCCCAGGGAGAGCTGCCATTGGCACGTGATGGCTTGGACAGGGCTCCCCGTAACACCAGACAGCTGTGGCCCGGCTCATGAAGACAGACCAGGGCACCCTCCAGAACGAACCTTTTCTGCAGCACCATGACGTGCAGGCTGGGCCTCCTCAGAAGGAACAGGACGCATGCAGCAGTCTCATAGTTTGATTGCATTTGTCTCCCAGTTGAGGGGGTGACTCTGAAAACTGACCCCATGGCCTCGAGCTGATTGTTTTAGTTGTTAATTGCCTGCTTACCTGCACTGATAGAAAATGTCCACAGAGAGTGACGCTGAGGGAGAGAACTGCCTCTTCACCATCAGCAGTTCTATCTCTGTCTGTCTCTCTGGTGGCAGGAAGGAGCGTGTAGAACGCAGGCTCCATGTCACAGCAGGATGTCCTGGAAAACAGAGACCTCTGAGGATCCACTCTCTGAAGAAGAGACCTCAGGGTTTTTTCCAGTGTTGGGATGGAATCCTTTTCACCTTTCAGTCCCTGTGTCCCGACATCTGCTGCTCCCTGTTCTCCGAGCTTAGACTGTAGACGTGTGCTAACTCATTCCCATTTCCGTTTCATTTTATTCTCTTCTTACTGGCAAGCATCAATGTCTGTTCATTGAATTCCATGTGAATATGTCACCCCAAACACTTGCTACTTTGCCCTGAAAATTCAAATGTCTGCTGGATTTTAAAGGCAGGATTTTGCTTGTGTGTGTGAACCCTTGCACACTCATACTGCTGTGCATATGTCCAAAGCAATCTTTCTTCCCAACAAGCAACATTAGCAAATAAACTGTCCATTTTAATGAGAAGTTGAAGTTAATAGCCATTTTTCTTAAGCCGAATAATGTTTTATAATTAGCAGCTGTTACGTAATTGGAGCTGGACCCCCACAGGGTGGAACTAATTTTATTGTGCTAGACTTGACCTCACTTTGGTAGCAGGAAGCACTGTGAGAGGGAGCTAAAGCCTATCATTATATACTGAGGGACACGGACCAAGAGTAGCTCCTGTCCTCTATGACAACTGAAGATGAGTTCTTATGTTCTGGTAATATAATTCTTGGCCAGCCAGTTGCTGCATCATAAAAAAGGTTCTGTTACACCCGAGGTCACTGTCTCACGGTTCTCTCATCCCTAGTAACCCTGCAGTCCTCTCCCGGGGGAGGTAGCCTCTGCCCTATGGGAAGTTGGCTCCCCCAAAAGACCCCACAAAACAGTTACTTGATGTTAAAGAATTTTAAATTCTTAGAAACAGAAGTAACCCTGTAGGTTATTTAGTTTAAAAACCTATTTTATACATGAAAAAACTAAAGATAAAAGCACTTGGTTAACTGGATTAGAACCGTATAACTGCTTTGATGAGACTGAGCCCGTTATCCCTCATCCATTTATTCATTCAAGTTCCCTGAGTCCTTTAGTTCTTCCCACTATACTCTGCTCTTGTTATTTATGTCAGTTTCAGTTTCTGTCATAGCAGAAAAGAGAGTTTGCTGGTTTTGCCTTTGAAGGTTAGAAATTTTAGGAAAGGAGATCAGGGGTCTTAGAGAAACAGTTTATGTGGATTTATAGAAGGTATTTTAAAGGCCTCGTTCTCACAAACAAAAGGAAAACCTATAGTCTAGGAGGATTCCAGCTCAGTGGGCCTCTGTTCATCTATCCATACCTCTCAGGTGTTGATTTATGTGTTAATTTCAGCACTAAGGTAGTTTTGAAGAAAATTATACTGAGCCCTTGAGCCTTCTGTGTGCCAGTCACTGTGCCTCTAGCTGAGCATACATCATTTTTTTTTTAAAGTGTGGGAAATAACTGCAACACGTTGGACTAATTAAGGTTCTAGAAGCCAAGGTTGGGTGCCTTGAGAATACCAAAATGGTGTATAACTTCTTCCCCCTTGGAGAAGTGATCATAATTGAACCAAGTCCTTAAGAATGTGGTGAGTTTGCAGCACTGGAGGGGAGGCTGGCCCAGGCAAGAGAGCACAGATGTCCATCGTAGACCTAGAAGAAGGGGGACAGTGAGGCTGAGAGCCAGGTGGGACCCCATCCTGGAGCACCTCAGATGACATGTCAAGGCATTTGGCCTTTGGCTTGTGGATAATGGGAAGTTCCCGAAGGATTTTAGAGCAAGATGACTGAGTGTGTGTTTTAGAAAGACCACTCGGGGAGAGTATGTAGGGTTGGTCTACAGGAAAATTGATTCCAGTGATGCAGGCCACGGCCATGGTCCTTACAGTTACCCACCCATGAGATAATGAAGGCTGTGGTTCCGAGTTAGGCTTTGCCATTAACTTAGCCCTATTTGGCATTTCATTAGATAATCTGGAAGATATTAATGCTCGGGTGATCAGATGTCTGGAAGCGGGTTTGTAAAGAACTTTGGTGATA
This sequence comes from Mormoops blainvillei, assembly GCA_004026545.1. Classification (NCBI taxonomy): domain Eukaryota; kingdom Metazoa; phylum Chordata; class Mammalia; order Chiroptera; family Mormoopidae; genus Mormoops; species Mormoops blainvillei. The sequence continues at coordinate 92,541 of PVJD01001086.1, read as the reverse complement.
TAAAGAGAGAGACACGAGGGAGGGACGTGGCAGGGAGAGAGGTGAGAGGAAGGGCCGGCGAGAGCGGAGGAGGAATGAATGTTATGCTGCTTTCTGGTTTCCTAATGTCACCAAACTATAGCGATGCTATTTGAAATAGCCAGTCTGCAAACCATTTATCAGCCCGTAACCTGTGCGGACTTGCACCTGAATGTCAGTCGTGAGTCATTTCCTTCATCAACAAAGTCATGCTATGAAGAAAAAATCAGCGGCATTGAAGAGCAGGCTAGCAGTGTCCACTTTCCCTGGCACAAGCCTTTTCTCTAACCACGGACCTGTGATTCCGGTCAGTAGAATATGCTTGAGTGCCACTTGTTTATGCTACAAGGCTTTTCCACTTTGAGTTTAGAATTCTTTATTGTACTCTCGAGTCATTGCTCATACATATGGTTAAACTGTGAATGGGAATCACGATACGTGAGCAAAAGCCCATTGGGCACTTTGAGGCCTGGCCAGCTGAGCCTTCGGCCATGAAAGGCTGCTTCTGGCTGGTCCCGTGACTGAGGCAGCTGAATTCAGGGATTGCTTTGTTCTAGGAGGGTTGTTAGAACCCAGGCAGGAGAAATGGAAATCCAAGTCCAGCTGGGAAGCAGAAACTTGGTCCATTTTGGAAGGCCCATCACAGCACCCTCCTCGGAGTCCAGTGCTTTCACCAGCAGTTTCTGTCTGTCTGTCTGCGCATTCCTCCTGCCATCACCCTTTTTCCTGGTGGAGGTTGCAGCATTTTGGCATTAAGCACCAAGATTAGCTAGGTGAGATGGGGGAATTGGTTATCTCACAAGTTTATCCTGCTTCTGCCCCAAGAAGACTCTGAATTGCTACCTTTTATTGCTCAAAAAGTCCTCACTCTACAATTCAACTGTGATATATATTTTAATTGGGGTATAGTATGTCAAAATGCACATACTTCAAGTTGCAATGGTGCAAGTTGGTGAGTTTCGGGAAATGTATGACCTTTATGCCAATCAAACAGAAAAGGTTTCCATCACCCCTGTGCTTCTGTTCATCAACATTGGTTCTTGACTCTACTTAACTGTCACAGCCTGGTCATATCATACGTTCAACTCATTATATTGTGTAAAACGAATCCTTCCCACTGTTTGTATTTTAACCAAGCCTTAACTATGAAAAGTAGTTAAGTATAACATTAAGGAATACTGCATAAAATAACAGCATCCATGCAAGGCTTAAAGAAATAAAGAGAAAAGAACTCAAGGCATCATTACCATTATTCACTGGGATCTCTCTCTCTTTTCTTTTTCTTTTTTATCCCCACCCAAGGACTTGTGTTTTGATTTTTTAGAGAAAGGGGAAGGGAGGGAGATAGAGAGGGAGGGAAACATCGATGTGGGAGAAAAACGCCCATGAGTTGCTCCTTGAATGAATCCAACATGGGCCGACCAGGGACTGAACCCACAACCTAGGCATATGCCCTGATTGGGAATTAAACCCGTGAGCTATCAGTTTACGGGACAATGCGCCAAGCAGCTGAACCATGCCAGCCAGAGCTGTTTCTTATATGTTTAGAAACTCACTTGCTATAATAACAATTTCTCCAAAATAATGCCAGAAATTAATTTTGTCCTTTTATGCAGTGATGTGCTTTTCGATCTGATTTTGGGTATCCCTTAGGCACCCTGCAGTATTATAATCAGGCTGTGCTCCACAGTGGAAATCCCCAAAACTGCTATTGTAGTTTGGGGGTGCCTGTGAATTAGCCAGGTCAGCTCTGTACTCTGATTCACCATTTGGGGAGCCAACGCATGCTTTTAATCAGCTTTCCAAACGAAGAATTTAGCTTCCTTACCAATGTAAACACTGAAAGGGCCACTCTGGGCTCTCCTCAGTTCTTAACGCAGGTTTCTCAGTCTCTTTGGGCTTTGGGGAGAAAATCTGAAGAAAAGAAAGAAAAGAGATCCAAAACAGATTTTGTGAATTGACTGTGTGTGGTCCACATTTTATTGACTTTTCATGTATTAAGTTTTTTTATTTTCAAAGGATGAAAAAAGATATTGAATGTAAAAAAATCCCATTAACTGCACCAAACATCTGTGTCAAAGTAAATCCCTGAACTGCGACTCTTATCTGGATCAATTATGAAAGTCAGCTGAATTATAGATTTTAGAAGGCATACATTTTTTTAAATATTATTTTTATTAAGGCATAAGTTACAGTCAATAAGTTCACACTTCTTAGTAAAATTCTGTGAATTATGACAAATATATAAAGTCATGTAACTATCACTGCAATCAGGATACAGAACAGCTCTCAGCCCCCAAATTCCCGTGTGTGCCTTTGAAGTCAACTCCTCCCACCCCCAGGCCCTGACAACCAGCAATCCATTTTCTGTGCTATCGGTTTTGATCTTTAATATATAAAATCAGATTCTTCGAGTATTTTGTTTTTGTCAATTCAAAAGACGTTATAAGAATCTGATGAAATAATTTAAAATCATAACAGAAATGGTAATTGTTTATAATATTCTCAATAAAGAAAGCCATCTTAAATGGTTGTGATTTAAATTTACAAGGTAGTTTATACAGAGTCGATTTTTAATTTCAGACTTCCTAGTGAATACTCAAAACACAAGTCAGATGTGCATGCGAAAGCTATTTTCCCCGACGCTGGCATTACACATGTGTCACAGCTGACACGTGAGTATTTACTGATGAACAGTTGACAGCTATTGTGATGTTGAGCCTGCAAAGTGCCTATGAAAGTGGGAATTAGGTTTCATGCACTCGGAATCATGTCACATTATTGCTTTGTTCTGTCTGAGGAACAGGGACAGCTGAGAGATCCATCCTCAGAGTATCTACAGTCCCTCCCACATAACATCCAGTATCGCCGGTTCTCAGTTTATTCCTCCCATGAATTTTCTCCTTTCCCAGTGGGTGATTCTTACACATGTCTCTGGTATAGATTGCTTTGGTGGGAGAAGGAGACAAAATTTCACCCACCTTGCCAAGTCTGGGCTCCAGCGTCTCCTTCTACCCCCCACCCCTCCTCACTTCAGCAGCAAATGCCCTCTGAGTCAAATTGGTTCTTCACTCCTTTGATTTCATGTTGTATATTTGGAGAGAGAGAGGAAGAAGGTGACTGGGTTTTGCAGGATGTACAGGTAACTGAGTAACTGCCTGCTGGAGAGACGAGGGTTGGGTCAGGAGCCTGGGTGAGATCCCCGCACAGTCGGGGCTTTCCTTGCTGGCCCGAGAGCATGTGAGCACAGCCACCTCTACCACATCATTGTTCATTCAAGCCAGGGGGCAGTCTTTCCAGGACTCAGAAGCCTGTAGCTCTGGAAAAGTCAAAGATGTAGTTTGGGCGGCCCCTACTACTGGGTTAAGCCCATCCTTTCTTTAACCAGCTTGTGATGTTGGGCAGTCAGTATACTTTTTTGTGCACCTTCCTTTTTTCACCTATAAAATGAGGATAAGAATACCTCAGAGAATTGCAGAGATTATCATTGAACAAGTCTGTCATCCCACAAATATTTATTGAGGCCTGCTGTTTGCCATACACTGTCCTGAGTGCTGATAATCCAACAGCCTGTTCTTTCAAGGAGTGTATGTACCCAGTGGAGTGAGAGACATGAGTCAGTCTGCAATGTGACATGTGCAGTGAGTGCTGTGAAGAAAATTCAAGCGAATCAGTGAAGGTAGGGGGAGAAGAGATAGGGGGATACTATTTGATATAAAGAGGCTGATTAGGAAGGTCTCCCTGAGGAGACAGGAGTTGAACAGAAACCTACATGAGGTGAAGGAGGAAGCCATGCCCTTGCAGAGACACTGTGCGTGCAGTAGTTGAGGAGGCCCCTTCCCTAGGCAGGCAGGAGCATGGGGTTGGGGGGACATGATAGGGAGGAGATGCGTGGGGACATGCAGGCAGATCAGGAAGGCCCTGTTAGCCCATCACGAAGGCTTTGGGTTTTGAAAAGAAGAAAGACAGATTTACCTTGCATTTTCAAATAATTCCTCTGGTTGCTGAGCTGAAAATAAACTGTAGGGGGCAAGCATGAAAGTAGGCAGAATAATTAGGAGGTTGTCTCAGTAATCCAGGTGGGAGATGGTGGTGCCTTGACCTAGAATGATGGCAGCAGGGGTAGTGAAAAGAGGTTATATTTTGAAAGTAACCATAGGATTTGCTGATGACTTAGATGTGCAGCATGAGAGAAACAGACCAGGCAAAGGGAAGCTCAAGGTTTTGACCAGGGCACCTCAAAGCAGAGGTTGCCATTGGCTGAACTAGGTAGGGATGGCTTCAGTACAAGTGAGGCTTGGAGGGAAATGGGGAGTTCCTTTTTTGGATGCGTGAAATTTAAAATGTCTATTAGAGATCCAAATGGAGATGTCAAGGAGCCAGTGGAATCTAGGAGTCTGAGTGCCAGGTGGAGATTAGAATGGAGATAAGTGTTGGAAGGTGGTTGGCATGGAAGTGAAAGCTGGACGAGGTCATCTAGCCTTAGACTGTTGGTGGGGGAGGAAAGGAGACAGAGCTGTGGGCACCCTCGGCTACTGAGGTGCAGGTGTGAGTAAGAGAGAAGACAGGGGAGGGAGTGAGTATCGAATGCTACTAGTAGGCAAGTGAGAAAAGGACAGAGAAGTGACCACATCCTGTACAGTGGATGGAAAGTGCCCAGGACAACCTTGTTTAACTAAACAGTTAGTGTTTAATTAAAGTTAGATCTCTCCCCACCACCTTGTCTTTATTTTCTGGTTTGAATGGCAGAAAGCCTCACCCACATAAGTGCCTTAGCCAACTTCAAGGGTCCCGGGAGCCTTACTTTGAGAAAGGCTATTCTAAATCACTCCTGCTTTTAATTCACTTGAGACAAACTCAGGACTGCCTCTCCTTCAAATACATGACTTCTGAACTGAAAAAATGTATGTGTCACCTCTTTGAAACATAAAGCAGTAACTAATAAATGTGCAGTGCTATGTTGTCTGTGAGGAAGAAAGAAGAGGAGACCAGCGTTTTGAAGGACTTAACGATGTTCTCGGCACAATGCCTTCACATATGTTAGTTCTCGTTACATACATATGTGGTATATATTAAATGTCAAAATTTGAGTATCCCCTACCATTGTGGTTGTTACTTGGTTTTTTGGCCAGTTCCATATCTAAGTTGTAATGAATAAATGGAGTGCAGCGAGTCCCCACAGCAATGATTTTCATTTTACAAATGCCAACTAAATATATTCTTAACTCTCCTCCTGATAATTTTTTTATGGTGAAAATTATGGTGATAATTTTTTTCAAATTACCTGAAAAACACTATGAAACACAAGTTTTATTCATCTTAGCAATGGTCATATTCAGAAACGTGTCTAGCACTTAACAGTTTACAAAGCGCTTTATTATACAAAAAGCATTGGGGGCTAAAAATAACTCTGTGATGTAGGCATATTGGTTACATTAACTTGATGGTTTTCAAAAGCAAGTATCCATTATTCCCTCTTCCCCCTTTATATCCTGAGCTATGTTGCATTGTATCCTTTCTTAGCTGCACATGACATACTAAACTGTTCCTATGTTTATATAAATGTTGAGAAATTAGACTCTTTATAGTTGGAAATTTAAAAATGGCTTCCCATACACCTGACTCGTTTATTGGATATAGGTTAAATTGCTATAACGCTGGAGATAAGGCAGTGGGCTGATAGGTTTGGGTGTAGAAAGACAGGGATATTACTGGAGAAACAGAAGTTCATGTCTGATTATGACAGATTGCAGTGGTCACAGCAAAATTTACAGAAGTGGTGACGGGGTCTTCCCTGTCTACGTAAATCAACACTCAAACTAAAACAATTTTAGAAAACTCAGATAATTTTATTGTTATTATAATTCTGTTCTTTTGGAGAGTGCTTTGTTCTGCCTGAGGAGTAAAACGTTTGCAGCCTGATATTGAAGAACTCTTAAAGATAGGTTGCTAAATGTTTGAACTGGTAAACATTTTAACTTGCATGTAGAATTTCCATTTTTTCTTTCTACATTATAGGAGGATGCAGGTCAGTACTTTGAGTATTCCTCCTGAGTCTTGCTTTCTGTAGTTACCACATGTTTTGTTTGTTTTTTGTTTTTTAAAGATTTTATATATTTATTTTTAGACAGAGAAGAATGGAGGGAGAAAGAGAGAAACATCAATGTGTGGTTGACTCTCATGCCCCTCACTGGGGACCTCACCTGCAACCCAGGCATATACCATGACTGAGAATAGAACCGGCGACCCTTTGGTTTGCAGGCCGGAGCTCAGTCTGCTGAGCCACACCAGCCAGGGCTGGTTTTTCTTGTCTCGGATTTTTCTCTGAAACATCTTCACCCTAGCACAATTACAGCCAACCCTTGAATAACGCGGTGGTTCAGGGCACCGCGTTTAACTTGACTCTTCCAAAAGTTAATGACAGTCATCCCTTGGTATCTGTGAGGGACTGGTTCCAGGACTACCTCTGCCCAATGGAGACCAACATTCTCGGATGCCTAAGTCTCTTATGTAAAATGGTGTTGAACAGTGAGTCAACTCTCCACATCCGTGGTTTGTTCAGTCCACGGATGAGAGACCCAGGGAGCCACAGGGTTGACTGTACTTACTGAAAAAATTCACATATAAGAGGACCTGTGCATTTTAAACCCATGTTGTTCAAGGGTCAGTTGTACTTTGTCGTATTCAGCCTTGCATTATATTCGATTAAGTGTTGCAGAATTAATATATAAAAAATATATTGTCTTGCCAAGCATGGTCTAAGCTTTTTAATGGTTGGTTGGTGCCTGATTCACCTTTGTTACTTCTCAGAGCTTAGCTCAGTGCCTTGTACCTAGGAGGAACTCAATAAACATTTATGGAATAGACTTGAATAGTATTGGCAGCTGTTGTGTTGGTTGCGTTATTCAGTGGTAAATAAAAAAAGAAAATGTATAATAGAAATTAAAGATATGGTCTTACTGACTTTTTCATTCCTTTATTTGATATGTACTGTTTTGGATACTATTTTTGTATTTAGCTATTTACCAATGTACCATAACAGAACTTAAGGATGATAAAGTTGCCTTATGTTTTTAATCCAGCTTTTTACAAGAAAATTGGCTGGTATTCATGGGCAAAGTGTGACGGTTACAGACTCTTAATACTTTCAAATTACCTGAAAGACACTATATTTGATGTCATTAGATATATTTATTTTAATCTTTTGATTTTAGCAGTGAGCCAAATGTCCTGGAAATTCCATGATGTGACTATGAATCCCATTACAAAATGTGCTTATACATTTTCAAAAGCCAGGATTACTCTTTACTTAACAATACTCAGTATTTAGGTTTTAAATTACAATCAATTTTCTAAAATCTCTTTAGTTTGAGTTTTGGTTTATACTGACAAACAAGAACCTGCCTGTTGCCACTTCTATACATTGTGCCTTGACCACTGTAATCTGTCACAATCAGGCTTGAGCTTTTGTTTCTTCAGTAATATCCCCCGCGTTTCTACATGCAAACCGACCGCCCCCCACCTTCCTATCTCCAACATTATAGCAATGTAGCCAGTAGCAATAAACAATTCAGGGGTATGGGAATCCATTTTATTTCCAACTATAAGGGGTCTAATTTCTGTGTATATGTTGCCATTTTAATAGAAATTTTCTGAAGTTTTGTTTTTTGTACATGATAGTACAGGGAAACTCAAACATGAGTGGTTTCTCCAGAAAGATTCCGAAGGGGACACACCTTCACTTATCAACTGGCCTTCCAGGTACATCCCCAGTTGAAGCGCTTGGCTTTTATTTCCTGAGCACCCCTGCTTGCCCTGCCGCCTTGCCTGCTCTGCACACCTCCCCCGGTGCGGGTCCCCCTCTCCCAGCAGTGCATTTGGAAAGCCGGTGCTCACAAAGGGCCTGGGAAGTTACTGCCTAATCCTTTGCTTTCCTCCTTCGGCTGTCCCGATCTCCTCTAACAGTATTTGCTTTTGCTCCTCTTTTTGAAAACCCTTTGACTACACCTCTCGTTTTTTCTCCTCTCTCTGCCAACTCCCACATGGCCAACCTACCTGGCACCTCTGGGAGTCTCTCTCTCTCTTGCGGCCGACTAACCAGCTAGTGTCCTATCTTGTCAACACCCCCTTCCCCAGGCACTGCAGCCTTCTTGTTTTCATGTCTCCACATCTCTAAGCCAATAGTTAATTTTCAACAGTCACTTTGAGGGCCTGTGGTTTTAAAAGCAGACAAAACCCTCTATCATTTCATTTTTCAGGTTGGGGGCAGGGACAGGCGGAAGGAGTAAGAATGAATAAGTCACTGGCAGGACAAAGCACCCATATATTGAGTTTCTAACAGTCACTTTGTTCTCAGCTGAGGACAGCATTCAGATTGTCTGATTAGAAGGACACATTCCACAGGAGAACTTGAACCACATTTTAGCCTCCTTTTGATTAACAAAGCTTATAAATATGAAAATGTCCAACACTGGCTAGTCTGAGAAAAATAACAACTCAGAATCCTTTTTTTCCCCCTAAATTGTTCATAGTAACTGTGTCTTTGTTTTTCTTTAATAAAGTAGACATAGATATCCTGCCTCTTATGTTGAAAAACATGTAGGCGTTTGTATCACATTTAGCAGGGTGTGTTGGTCATTTAAGAAAATAGTCTCTTCCGGAAAGGACATATCAGAAATAATTATTTCTCTGACTAATCTTCAGTAAATGAAGGTTTTACATGCCCCAAGAAATCACTTTTTCCACTCTAAAGGCATTCTTCATTTTTAAAAAAATTATCCCCAGTTAGTAATCTATTCCTAAACAGTTTCAATAGTGCCCCCTTTCTCACTAAGTGGCATTTCCAAAAGTAAAAATAAGAACTGGCTAGGACTGTTTCAGCCATGTGCTTTGCAAACATCACGTTACAGTTTGTCATTATTCTTTCCATTTAAAAGATAAAGCGACTGAGACTCAGCTGGTAAGTTGCCTGAGACCACACAGCTAGAAGCAGCTAGCCAGCCTCTGAGCAGAGGTCTCGGAGGGACCCATGGCCAGAACTCTCGGCTCCTTTGCTTCTGCAGCCATAGAAAATTAGAAAAGTAGGTTTTATTTTTTTAATGTTTTTTTTTCTTTTTTAAAGACTTTATTTATTTATTTATTTTTAGACAGAGGGAGAGGAAGGGAGAAAGAAAGGGAGAGAAACATCAATGTGTGGCTACTTCTTGTGTGCCCCCTACTGGGGACCTGGCCCGTGGACCAGGCATGTGTCCAGACTGGGAATCGAACCAGCGACCCTTTGGTTTGCAGGCCAGCACTCAATCCACTGATCTGTACCTTTTAAAATGGATTTCAGTTTTGCTTTCAGACATTTAAATAGCTCCAGAGAAAACCAGAGCAATCTCGTTTTACATTACTTTTGAACTAATGGCCTAGTAGGAGTTGCTAGTCCAGAGGAGAGAAAATGTCCTGTTTATTAATTCTTTCAGCAAATATCTTTTCTTTAACATTCTTCTGGGTGCTACAGTTATTAGTAGTAATGATATCCAAACTGATGACATGTCTTCCGAATGAATGAATGCAGTCTGGGGTTGCATGAGAAAGCTTGCGACTGTTTAGTTGTATGCTTGAAAGAGTGATTATTTTATTTGTTGTGTCTCGAGCTCAGTAAAAAAGTAATCACGAATGCTCTTACATTTCCAGGAGACAATGAAATTACATTTGGTCCATAGGTGTAGGGAGGCTGGAAACTACCCCACAGTCAGTCTCCGGGCTGGACGTGCGGAAAGCTGGCCACCCACAGCTCCAGCCTCAGTGTGCCTAACGCATACTGCTGGTGTCTAGTAAGGGGGTTTTCTGTGGCTTCTGGGTATTCATTTAGTCCAAAGGCATCCATTTTCTTCCAGGACAGCATCCGACCACTCAGCTTTACTGAGGTAGAGTTAGTTTTTCACCATCCCAGCATATGAACGCACATTTGGAAACTCGACTCAGAATCATTCATCTTGCAAACAGTGGGTTTCTGACATTAACCACCCCAGATGCTTTCTCGCCTGTTGTTCTCTCTTTGGGTTTACTTCCATTCGCTGGTCGCCCATAATGCACGCATGCTTCCTTCCCATTGAGCAGTTACTACACTTTGCAACTTAAACCCTTTTTCTTTCTTAAAGAATTAAAGTTAGAGAAAAATTGGTGAAAGAGGAGAGTGCTCGCAGCAGCCCAGAACTTGCCTCAGAGTCCTTAACTCAGAGGAGACATCAGCCAGTGCCGGTGCATTACCTGTCCTTTCAGTCAGAAAACTCGGCCTTTGATAGGGTCATGGGCAAAGCAGCCGGCTCTGCACGACAGCCGATCCGGGGTTATGTCCAACCAGCAGACCCCGTGCACACAGCTGTGCTGGTGACCTCCGAAACCCCAGAAAGTGTGTCCGAGTGCAGCTGGGTGGAATCAGCCACCCAGAACGTCATAAAGCCTCCCACCTTGAAGGTTCTAGAAGGTGAGAGAAGGGATAGCCCCGTCCTCCATATTCGTGAATCACAAGCAGAAGAAGATGTGCCCCTCGCGGAAGCTCTTGAGAAAAGCAGGAAAGCACTCTTGGCTTTGGAGGATGGTGGGCTTGAGAGAAGCCATGACAATGCCTCTGGAAAGGAAGAGTTTGGCAAGCACACTATCGGCCCCATCACCTTAGAACATCAGAAGGAGCCAGAAAGTCTGCCACACCCACCTCAAGCTCAGCACCAGTTCACTGAGAGGACGGGCAGGAGTGAAATGGTTTTGTATATGCAGAGAGAGCCTGTGTCCCAAGATGCCAGAGTAACAGATCACAAAAAAGAAGCATCTAGGAGGAAGCACAAGGTCCTCACCCGCTCTCTGTCTGACTACACGGGCCCCCCTCAGCTCCAGGCCCTGAGGGGTCAGGGACAGTCCGAGCGGCAGAGTTCCAGGGCTGAGGGGCCCCACGCGGAGGCGAGCGTGCTGGACACCAAGGTCTCTGTCGCCCAGCTCCGAAATGCATTTCTGCAGTCTGCCAGTGCCAGCAAGAAACCCGAACTGTAGGTGATGTTTCAAACGTCCTCCCGATGTGTCACTTGCACGTCCTTGGCAGAATTATTCACTTCTCGACTTGTGTTGTGTCCTGCATTGAGTCCTATTTAAGCTTAGCTCACAAGTGTGCAGGGCAGACCACATAGGACATGGCTCCAAAACTACCATTCTGCTTCGCCTACTAATGGGGAGCTGGAGGATGGGTCTCGGGAATACTCCACCTCCTTTACATGCATGGGACAGGCATGCAGCGGGATTATGCGGTGTCTGTGCCTTGACTCACTGAGATGCATAAACCTTTGCTTTATTCTCTTTCTGTCTCCCCGGTCCCCTGCTGTATCCTCTCTCCCGGTGATTCTAAAAGCCAATCGCGGCTTGAGAGGTCAACCAAAGGAGTTGGCTTGCCTACCAGTGTGGAACGGGAGAGAGGGTCCCGGAAACCACGACGCTATTTTTCTCCTGGTGAAAGTAGAAAAGCTTCTGAGAGATTTAGAACTCAACCTATAACCTCAGCAGAACGAAAGGAATCGGATAGGTAGGCACGCGTATGTCTAGGAACTTAAGAGAACGCATAACAGGATTTTCACTACAGTGATGGTTGTTGTTTAAAGGGGGTTTGGTGATTCCAAAATTCTTCCATCTAATCAATAAGGGATATTTGTTTGGCTTAGATAAGTGTATTTTTAAAGAATGTTGTCCATGACAACAGTATCCCAAGACAGTTTTAGATTGTACTCAGACTGTAAGAAATAAGAAATATTTTTCTTCATTTAATGTTTTTAATTTTTTATGCCCTTATTTAATTAGAGTCCAAATTGAGTATTCACCACATCTTACAATGAAAATAACTTAGGAATGTTCATTTTGTAAATGTCTTCCTACTCATTGCAATTGAGTTTTATATCACTTGATTACCCCAAGAAATGATAAGGTTTGTTTAAAAACATTGTCATCAGTCGTGTTCAATAAGTCACATGACACTGGCTTGTCTGTACAAGGTGTACACTTGGCTGAGCTGTGTGCGCACGCAGTCTATGGTGTCCGTTAACTGCACATGTGTATTCACAACTAGAATTGCTATCAGAATCATATCTTTAAGAAAACTTAATTGCATTTTTACTTGTACTTTTAAAGTGGTATTTTATATGGATCTTCTACTCCCGCCAGCTAATTTTTTGTTGTTATCATTTGTTAATGTCTCTCCTAGGTCTACTTCACATTCAGAAATGCCAACGGCCGAGGGCAAGTATCTGTTTTCCTTTTGCTTCTTTATCATCTTGCCCAGGTTAGGTTGAAACAAGGTTTTTACTTTTTGAGTATGAGATTATCATGCCTATCTATTTCTTACTTTTCCGTGGGTTTTCTTTCTCTGAGTGCAATAAAACCTCATTAGGGTTTTCAAGTGATCTTCCCCTTATTTTTTGAGAGTCAGAGAATTGCTGGGTGAGCAATAATAAAACAATTGATTTGATCCAAAGAAGCAGGTATTTCTTGTTACTGGTGCTATTGAACAATAAAGAAGAGATATTTCTTCCCAAAAAACCTATTGTGAAATCTCAATTTGTCAAATAGCACAGTAGAAAATTACTCCCAGACAGCATTTGTTTGGTTAATTGCAATGCAAATGAATGCCTTTTCACTGAGCAGAAGAATAGGCTCCCGGCAAGGGGGAAATATTGCCCGTGGTAATTTTTAGTACATCTGTTCTTATATTCGCAGGATTTCCAGGTCAGCCTTGGGACACTTTTTAGAGTCTTTACCTACATTTTCTAATGACGTCCAGTTTTTATTTTGTGGCTTTTTACAGATGAAGAAAAGGTAGATGAACGAGCCAAGCTGAGTGTTGCTGCCAAGCGCCTGCTTTTCAGGGTAAGACGCGTTTGAGTGGAAACTGTCACCCCGCTGAGGGAGGCGTCCGTGGCTCCTGCCCGTACCCTGCCCCTGGACCCGCTGCGGCCCACCTGGCTCTGGCCCACCTGTGGTCCTCCTCAGATGCTTGGCTGGTGTGGCCACCAGCTGACACACAATGAGTGTTCGCTTCTGATAAATGATTTGAACCTCTTTGGGTGTTCCCCCAGGGAGTCCTGGAAGGGAACAGAATAGAGACATTGTGCCATCCAAATTTCCTCTCCTCAAACTCATGAGGATCCCACGATGTTTCTGATCTCAGGAAATGGAAAAGTCATTTGATGAGAAAAGTGTTCCAAAGCGACGTTCGAGAAATGCGGCTGTGGAGCAAAGGCTGCGGCGTCTGCAGGACAGATCCCACACCCAGCCCGTGACCCCTGAGGAGGTGGTCATTGCAGCCACGTGAGTCTCCATTTTGCACTTGGGGCCGAGGCTGTGATGTTTTCTTTTTACAAAGAGATTTAAAGACTTTTCAGTAAAGCAAGGTGACTGGGAGATGGTTTAGTTAGAAGCCATAGAGAAGTTGGTGTTTAGAGAATTTTCTTACTGGAGTCTCTCTGAGCCTCATAATAGGATGTGTTATCTATTGAATCTATTAGAAAAACATGAAGAGGACTTTTGTTTAATTTTTTGTCTCTGCATTTGCTTATCTCTTTTACAATGGAAAATTTACAACATGAAAGTAGGTGGCTTCATGTAATGAACGCCATGCACTCATCACCCAGTTCCAACGATCAGCAGCTCCTGTACCTGGAGCCCCACCTCTTACCCCTTTCCTCGTGCATTATTTTCAGGCAAACCCCAGATATCACTTTGCCCGTCAATGTTGTAGTATATATCCCGAAAAGTGAAGGGTTATTTTTTTTTTAATGATCGAAAACTTTTAAAACTTAATTGGAAGTTTGATAACTCTTCAAACTGTAGGAAGTAATTTTTGAGCAATATGTTCTAATATGTTCAGAATAGATTTCCCAAAGTAATTCATTCATTCAGGGATGATTACTTCTATAAAGTGGAAACTTTTATTAATTTTTTTAAAGATTTTTATTTATTTATGTTTAGAGAGAGGGAAAGGGAGGGAGAAAGAGAGGGAGAGAAAGATCAGTGTGAGAGAGAAACATTGATCAGTTGCTTCTCGTACATGCCCTGACCAGGGACTGAACCTGCAACCCAGGCATGCGCCCTGACTAGGATTTGTACCGGTGACCCTGACACCCAACCAGCTGAGACACACCAGACTGGGCATTTTTAAAAAAATCTGTTTTGGGCTTCCCTTGGACACACACACACACACACGCACACATTTTCTGAAAAAATGATGCGAATCTCACTCTATAGTAACATCCCCAGGGGCCTTTATGACACAGCCCACACCTGTGAATCAGCTATTTGATCAGCTGCTTTCTCTTGCTTCCTAAGCTGTTTCTCAATATTTTGGTATATTTTTAGGTAAATACATCTTGTACCCATTAGGAACTCTCAGCAAATCAGTTTATTTTAATTAAAATTTTAATTATTTAAATATTTGAGTGGCTGTTGTAAAACACAAAGCAACTACCCATGGGGATAAAAAGATAAATATAAGCAAAAATTATCACCTTTTAAGGCTCCGAGTCTACTTTGATGGGCCTATGGACACCGATTCTTTAAAAAAAACATAGATTGACCTGCCTGGTGTGACTCAGGGATTGAGCACCAGCCTGAGAACCAAAGGGTCGCCAGTTCGATTCCCAATCAAAGCACATGCCTGGGTTGTGGGCCAGGTCCCCAGTAGGGAGTGCGCGAGAGGCAACCACACATTGATGTTTCTCTCCCTCTCTTTCTCCCTCTCTTCCCCTCTGTCTAAAAAATAACTAAGTGAATAAATCTTTTTTAAAAATTTATTTAAATATTAAAAAAAATAGATTGAGAAAAACATTCTAAAAATGGGCATAATGTCCTGGCTGGTGTAGCTCAGTGAATTGAGCGTCGACCTGCAAACCAAAGGGTCATCAGTTCGATTCCCCAGTCCAGGCACATGCCTGGGTTGCGGGCCAAGTCCCCAGTAGGGGGCATGCGAGAGGCAACCGTACTTTGATGTTTCTCTCACTCTCTTTCTCCCTCCCTTCCCCTCTGTCTAAAAATAAAATAAATAAAATCTTAAAAAAATAATAAAATAAAAAATAAAAATGGGCATAATCTACTGATATCCTTGCGGTTGATATTAGCTTTCTTAAAATTACTTTTTTCAACCAGGATATTTCTTCTGAAGATAGTCTATTCGTATTCTACTTACTTTGAGTAGCCTCTGTCTCTTATTTCCTAAGTTTGTTATTGCTTTTCAAGTTCTTTTGTGATTTTCCCAAAGGAATGAGCAAATAGTTTTGTTAAAATATGTGATTTCACATTTCTGAATCAAAACCTATGCTTTCCTTAATGCTTCTTTTCTTCTCTCTCCTTATGAATGTTCCTTCTTTGGCAATTGCTTTAAAGTGAACCTCTCCCTGCTTCGTGCTCTGTGGCCACCCACCCTGTAATGACAAGACTTCCTAGTCCCACTGTAGCTAAGAGCGCTGTGCAGCCTGCCAGGTACTGGACAGCTATAGCGGCATGCGGCCCGAGGGCAAAGGTGCTAGACTGCAGACGGATCTGAAAATCTTGAATGCCTTTCGCTTGTTTGACAATAAGTTGGTGCAATGTTATGTTCCGGGAACGTGTGCCATTTTCTTTCATCATAGTGCAAGACACTGATGACTTCACGTAGGCCTGCATGAGAAAACACTCCATCCACCTGCTTCCATGAACCACACTAACTCACTTATCCACGTGTTTTGTTTCTGTTTTTCGTAAACGTAGCCATCCTTAAGAAATGTCATTCCTCAATCTAAAACACCAGGACTTGATAAAGATTAATAGAAAAATGGGAGTTAGTGTGAATGTTGAAATTCTAATAATGCCCATGTTTTTTTGAAATATGTGTAGACACAAATAGGTGTTAAAAACAATCCTACCTGTTTCTAATGTATAGACAGTGCCGTTATATTTGGGGGTTAGGAGATTAAGAATTTATAGTGTCTAAAGACATTTCATTATCATGTTTTTAAGTTCTGCCCTTGAGGCAAAAATAGCCCCTCTATTTTACTATTATGGACAAAAACACAAAGGCTAAAAATAAGACTAAAAGAAGTAAAATCACAGTGCAGGAATAAAGTTGGTGCAACCCACACACCGGGACCTCAGTGGGGAAGGAAGTTGGGGCTGTCTCCCAGGTCAATTGCTTACCTCAGGAAAGAGACCAAAGCAGGGTGGTGTCTTATGGTCATCTCCCTTCTGCCCTGGAGAACGGACCCCGCTCTTTTGTCTGGCATAACATGTGAGGTGATGATTAATTGGCATCAAGGCAGAATAAGCTGTTCACTGGAATTGAGAATCAGATTTGCCAGTGGCCAAAGGGGACTTGTCTTCAACCTTTGGGGATTCACCGTGGCCATGGCACTGGAAGCCTTCTCTGCCTGGGAGCTGGAGGAACTTATTGGTGTCTGAAATTTCCTTCTCTTTTCAAGTTATTGATTTAAACACTGTTTTAAAAAAAATGATAGAAATCTATGAGAGAAAGTGCTAGAGTGGAGGAGTGAAAGAATCTTTAGAACTAAACCATTTGTGTTTAGCGAGTGAAAATCAAAGCCCTGGGTTGTGGATAATGTTGTTGCCAGCATGATTATCTAACTATTCACTAATTATTTAAAATGAGAAGGCCACCTTCTGAACCACATATTTAGATAATGTCTAAATATGCCATCGGAGATGCCTAAGACTCCCTTTAGCCCTGTTTATTGTTGATACTAACATTACCACTTTTCTCTCTGAAATAAAGTATGTCCGAGCTCACTTCAATTTCTCAAGTAGGGAATTTGATTTTCAGAGATAATTCAGACCTCAAAATCTGCTCTTTGTGAAACTGATGAGGCTAGTGTCCCCAGGCTACTCTGCTTTTCACTGTCTCCTTTAATAGCTAAACACCTGCCTGCACCTGTCTTAAATGTACGGAGGCCAAAATAAAGCCCTTCTCAAAATTGACACTTGGAAGAAAGTTCATGGATGAAACTGGTGGTGGGTTTTTGTTTGCGTTTACCTGTGTTACTGACTTTTTCTCCCCTTCAGGTTACAGGCGTCTGCTCACCAAAAGGCTTTAGCCAGAGACCAGGCAAACGAGGGCAAAGATTCTGCTGAGCAGGGCGAACCTGATTCCTCCGCGCTGAGCCTGGCCGAGAAGCTGGCCTTGTTTAACAGATTGTCCCAGCCAGTCTCAAAGGCCATTTCTACCCGAAACAGAGTAGACACGAGACAGAGGAGAATGAATGCTCGCTATCAGACTCAGCCGGTCACGCTTGGCGAGGTGGAACAGGTGGGTACGCTGTCTTCAAATGCCAGTTTTCTGGTGCGTTCTTAAGCGTTAGGAGCACTGGGTTATCTCAGGTTAATGATATATTGAAGGCGATCTACCTGTACACTGTGTTACCTGTAGATGACTTGGTAATGACTTCGTTCCTGAGAATGCCAAGTATGCTGCTCTTTCCCTGTTTTTATAATTCGCCTGCTGAAATCACCCGGCGTGCATCTGTTTTAGAGAGAAAAGTAGGACGTACAGTCCGCTTTTCACCCAGATGATTTGATTAATGAGATGCATTGTGTAACTGTGTCTAGGATTGGTTTCCCACAAGACGAGCAGTAAAACCGCACCAAAGGTGGTGTTTCAGTGTAGGTCAATCCATACACAGCGGCTTATGTAGACAGTATTTTTAAATCCATTCTTTCCTTTTTCACTGTGTCCTCCCAGGTGCAAAGTGGAAAACTCATTCCTTTCTCACCCACTATTAACACGTCTGTTTCCACCAAGGCATCGACAGTCACTCCAATGTATGCAGGGGATCTTCGGACAAAGCCACCCATGGATGACAACACAAGTGCCATTGACTATAAGTTCCCTTCTTCCGTAGAAAATTCAGACACTCCAGTTAGAAGCATTCTGAAGTCCCAAGCCTGGCAGCCTTCAGTAGAGGGCAGTGGGAGTAAAGGCATGTTGAGAGAGTTTGGAGAGACAGAGAGTAAGAGAGTCTTGACAGGTAGAGAGAGTGGTGTTAAAAAGTACGAGTCCTTTGAGGAAGCAGAGCCATCCTACCCTATCCTCAACCGAGCCTGGGAAGGAGACAGCCAGAAAGAGCCCAAATATACTGTCCTGAGAAAGGGGAGCCTGGAGCCAGCTAATGCTCCTGTCCCCCACCTTGGTGATGAGGAATTTCCCCCTGCTAAGAGCATCACACAGGGGAACCCAGACTTGAAGGACAGGCAGCCCTTTGAAGAGAAGGTGGATGTGGAGAATGTCACAAAGAGGAAGTTTTCGCTGAGAGGTGAGTTGCTGCTGTTCCTAAAGTTTTAGAAACCAACTAGGTTTTCAGTTTCTGCTTGATCGCTCGCATGTTTGTGATTACTTCTAATTAAATTACTGGATTTAATTAAACTATGAAGGCAGTTTAAAACTAACATTGATTAAAATTTTAGTGTGAATCCGACTCTCCCCCAGACTTCTCTTCCTCTTAAATCTGACTTATTCAGTGGATTATTAACTTTTCAACAGTAAAAATACCGGATGCTCTTTCACACATTTTGATAAGGGTGTTTGATGACTTTGGTCACATTAAGGCACATAACAGCCTTGTGAACTGCTAGCTCAGTTGGCCCCTTCCATGACCCAAATGTCCAGGCTGGGTATGTGCAAGAAAGCAGGACTTGAACCCCGGTCTGTGGATTCCCAGGCCATCCTTCTGCATCTCTATTACACACACTGGCAAGCTATTCACATGGGACTTTCTCATTCTGCATCTTCATAAAATAACAGTATGTAAGTTTTAACAGTGGTTTTGGCTTATGAGTGTGGCACGTTTGAAAGCGGTGTTTGGGGGAGTAGAAACATTATGTAGTGTACAGTTAAAGCTAACTTCCTGTGTCTCGCACAGAGGAAAAGACCAGTTGTCACCAAACGATTTGCTGTGTGGAGCAACGCACTGGGAAATCTGGTTTTCTCACAGAATATAGCGTGCCATGATTTGCATAAATCCCAGTGGGTTGGGTAACCGGCCTTGTGCCCACAGATTGAACTCAAAGGCAGGAAGGTTGGGGGGTGAAGAGCTGGAAGAATGCTTGCCTGGAGGAGTTAGTGCTGACGTCGCTCCTTTCCTTCCCAGCGGCAGAGCTCGGAGAGCCCGCTTCTGAGCAGAGCAGCCCAGCTGCCGGGAAAACTGTTGCTCCGGCTGCAGCCCCAGTGTCTGGGAGGCAGCAGGAGTCTTCAGCACAACCGCAGGAGAAGCACTACAGGAATCCGTGTGCGATGTTCGCTGCCGGAGAGATCAAAACGCCGACAGTGGAGGGCCTCCTCGATTCGCCCAGCAAAACCATGTCAATTAAAGAAAGGTAATCAGATTTAATGACTGCGAAGTAATTCTATTAGGGAGGAACTACAACTTGCTTTTAAGAAAAGATCTGAGTGATGGGCAAGAAGAGAAAACCGCGAGTCCAGCTAAGTAAGAAGATGTGCTGTTATACTAGAATTCTTTGGGGATGTCAAGGTATTTGAGAGTGAACTGCAGTGACCCTCCTGTCTGGTTGGGTAAGGCTGGACGAGGTCCAGTTCCAGGCTCATATGAGGAAACCATAGAAGCAGACATTTGCTTGCTTCATTTGTTTGCAGCTTCGTTTTCTTTTTTATATTAAATTCTTTGAGTGTCCAGTGATGGGAACAGAGAGCTTGGTTCTTTCCCTTTCAGATCCACGTGGCATCGAATTAAATGTGCTCACTGTTTCT
This sequence comes from Mormoops blainvillei, assembly GCA_004026545.1. Taxonomy (NCBI): domain Eukaryota; kingdom Metazoa; phylum Chordata; class Mammalia; order Chiroptera; family Mormoopidae; genus Mormoops; species Mormoops blainvillei. The sequence goes on along the minus strand of PVJD01001086.1, from coordinate 72,755 downwards.
GAGTACTTGTCTGTGTAAAGTATGCAGAAGGAATGTCTCTGTAGAGGGAATGAAGATAAATTCATGTCTAGAATATAAACCTTTGGGATTAAAACCTAAGTTTTGCTTATTTTACAAAAAATAAATGACTTTTTCTGAACTACATTTAGAAGTTTTGTATCAGGTAATAGCTGTGAAAGATGGCATTTAAGTATCAATGCCATAATGTCATTTCATTGAAAAGAATGACGGAGGCCCTGGCTGGGGTGCTCAGTTGGTTGGAGTGTCGTCCCATACACCAAAAGGTTGTGGTTTCGATTCCCAGTCAGGGCACATACCTAAGCTATGGGTTCGATCCCCAGTTAGGGCTTATACAGGAGGTAACCAGTCGATGTTTCTCTAAAATCAATAAACATCACCCCAGCTGAGGATTTAAAAAAAAACAAAACGAATGAACGATGGAGGATTCAGAGGATATATTTAAATGGGACAGATACAAAGAACAGGAGTTAAATGTTTCAGGTCGTATTTTCCTTGTTAACCTTCAGCCACCATTGAATTAATGTAACAGTGACAGGAGCACAGCATGAAGAAAGGGCCCCTCGAGTTCCCGGTGTGATGAGCAGAACTCTTTCTACCGTCAGCTCCTTGTGGCTCTGTCCACCTGGACTCTTCTTTAGCACCTCCCACCACTCGGAAGGCTTCTTGCTCTGTCAGACCCTGGCTACTCTTATTGTTCTAGCTACAACCCAGGCTTTAGATCAATACTCTTGAAATATTAATGAGATGGCGCCTTTTACAACAAATGAATTGTTATGAATTGTTAAGGTTGTTAACTCTTATTTACTTTCTCCTTCATTCTCTAAAATCCGTGATAAATTAGACCTACTAGACTGTGAGGGCACGTCGATCGGGGCTGAGGGAGTGAGCTAGGAGAGGGGCTCCCGTCCGGACTGCGGGAAACTGCTGGGCCTGTTCCGGCCAGAAGGCCCCCTCCGCAGAAACCCGCCTCAAAGAAGCTGGGTCCCAGAGATCCGACTCTAGATAACTGGTTAGGGGAGAAGAAAGAGATTCCACTTAAGGGATTAATGATAAATATCACTAATACACAGTTCTGATGTTATATAGATGTTTTACATGTTTGTGGAGAAAAATTCCAACGGAAAATACTAAGATAAGCCCCTCCTTTCACAGGCTCTTAAGAAGGACTCCCCCATCTTTGGGTATAATCTATCTGTTGGAACTTAGGGCTTTTTTTAAAAGTATATTTTATTCATTATACTATTACAGTGGCCCCAAGTTTTCCCCCTTTACTCCCCTCCGTCCAGTACCTCCCTTCCCTCCAGCAATGCCCCCACCCTTAGTTCATGTCCATGGGTTGTGCAAGTAAGTTCTCTGGCTTCTCCATTTCCTATGCTTAACTTCCCCGTGTCTATTTTGTTCCTACCAATTATGCGTCTTAATTCCTGTACCTTTTCCCCTCCCAGCTGACAAATCATCTCCATATCTATGATTCTGTTCCTGTTCTGGTTATTGGCTTAGTTTTTTGTTTTTGTTTTTAATTCATTTGTTGATAGTTGTAAATTTGTTGCCTCTTTAATGTTCATGGTTTTGATCTTCTTCTTTTTCTTAAATAAGTCTCCTTAAGATATCCTCTAATAATGGTTTGGTACTGATGAGCTCCTTTTGCTTTACCAAGGACCCACAACCTAGATTATTTTCTCCAGCAAAGCTATCATTTAGAATGGAAGAGCAGATACAGTGCTTCCCAGATCCAGTAAAGCTAAAGGGACTTAGGACTTTTGATGAAGTTTTGTGTCTTCCCATGGTGCAAGAATTATTGATTTATTTGCTGTTATTAGTACATTTTAGTGTATTTGTATCTTCCTGAAAGTAGCTTTAATCCTGCTGTAAAATTCTCATTTTGGAAAGTGTGAGATGCTGTGCAGGGTCAGCCTCCGAACCCAGGCTTTGTGGCTGATGGAGGAGTTCAAGGATGGCTGTGAGGTTTCTGGGAACTACCTGAAAGTGCTCCCAGTCTTCTGCGTGTGCTCATGTGCCTCCCGGCTGGCGGGAGACAGAACCTCTCTCAGTCTGCAAGAATGACCCCACACTGTTCGGAGCCACGATAGTAAGGAATGCTTGTTAAATATTCAGGTATTCAGTTTAATTGTTAAAATATACAGACGTACTTCAGATTTCTTGCAGGTTTGGTTCCAGATGACTGCAATAAAGCAAGTATCACAATAAAGGGAGTAGTAGTCTTTTTCACTGGTAGAGAGTCTTGCCTACAATTTGTAAAAAATGCAACACCTGTGAAGCTCAGTAAAGCAAAGCACACACACACACACTCACACAACGAGGGGCGTCTGTATGTTTGAAAAAGGATGAGGAGCACTTTATTTAGCAGCTATGTTTATAATAAATTATACTCATGCAAAAGATATTGCCAGTGATCTCCCCCTGCCCTGATCTTGATGGTCTTTTTATTTGTCCTTTGCTGAAATAGCAAAACTATAGATCCTTACAATCTGTCTGTGATAGCTTCTCCCTAAATTAGGTTTATAATCCCTCCCTTCTGTTCAGTTGAGATAATGAAGCTTGACCTATTTAAAATAGGAATGCTATCCATGTATTTATTTGGGTTTTACTTTTGTTTTTTGAAGTGGCATATGAAATAGAACTTTTAAACCTTATCCTAACTTCCTCTGACTGCCTCATTCTGCCAACGGAGAGGGTAGGCTCTGGTGGCCGCGAAGGAGGTCACACCGTGAGCAAAGCGGATGGCAGGGTGGGGCTCCGTCTTCCCCCTCAGCCCACTGCTCTTTCAGAACATGTTTGATGCTCAAGGAGAAACATAGATAAAAGTTTCTTTTTTTTTTTTAATCTTCTCCGACCTCTAGAATGTCGAGTTTGAACCCTAATGAGTACAAACTTAAACACAATGCGCTTCTTTCACTGGATTAATAAAATCGCTGCTTCATAACTATCCAGGTGGTTGGGGCATAAGTCGTCCCTGTTTGGGGGCTTCTTTGAAAAGCATTGCAAATCAAATAATTTGTATGTTCTTTAGGAATAAGGCCTTTGATACCTCTTTAAAAGCACACTAGGCTTTTAGAAATCTTATTTCCACAAGTACCAAGACAACCAAATCTGAGCTTTCATATTGGGGAGAAAATTACTAAAAAAGGCAAAGGAGCCACCCCTTCACTGGGAAGTTGGTGGAACGTGAGGACTTAGTTGAAGAATGTTGAAGAACTCGCCCCATGCCTCCTGGCAGCTTGCAGACTCACAGGGGCCGCTGGGGTCCCCTTGTGTTCCCTGCCTGCCCCTCCATCTACCCTTCTGCCCTCCACCCAGCAGAAGCTGTGTTCATGCTTCCCCAACAGACTCCACATTCCTATTTTAGCTGGGAGATTTCAGCCACTAGAGGGCCCCAGATTTATGTAAGAATTAGGGATAAAGGCACCACCTCCCTGTGACCCTCCTTTTCTGATCCCTGATTTGCCCCCTTTTAAAAGACACGTTAGTTCACTCCTCCAGCCTGCAAACTAGCCAAGGCCATTATAAATACTAATTAGTGCCATTCGGCCTTATCTGAAATCTCTGTGGCTCCCGCGGTACTCTAAAATGCATGGACATTTTTAAAAAGGGAAGAAAAAAGTTGCAGATTAGGGGCACGTGGTTTGCCTGTCCCACATTTGACCCAGCCGTGACTGCTGCAAGCCTGCAGAACTTGTTCTAATCAGGCAGGGCTGTCAGATCAGTGCCCCTGAAACAGCCACTGAGGCCAGTATTCTTTGCTGGAAAAGTGTGGGCTGTGGCAAGAGGGGCAGACATTTCCCTAGGCGACCTGGCAAGCCCACGTCATGGTGGCCCTGGCCAAGCCACGGGGTCAATAGGCTAATGCAGTGCCACTCACTGGGTTCTCAGCCTTAGACGAAGCAGATGCCCAGGCTCTCAACATCACAGCCCTGCAAATAGCACTTGGACTTGGCGGATGTTAAAAGCGCTGACAGTTGTTTGAATTGCATAGGCAGTAATTTATGTCATGTGTAAGACCAGACGTTTAGCTCCTCGGCCCTCTCCAGTACCCAGCAGTCTGCAGTCCGTCTGGAGGGGCATGAGACTGCAGAGGCAAGAACGCATTTGGAAAGGGCTTTTGCCCTCCCCTGCTTGTGGAACACCAAGTAGGAAATCTAAAGGGACAGGAATAATATATTAAAGTGTCAGTGTGTGTTATTTTTAAGTTATCCATCCTTTGCACCATGTAGCCTAGGGCTAGGTCCGAAGTGCCATGTGGGCTCAGTGAAACCACAGTTTCTTCCATCTTATTTTGGTTACTCTGTAGTCAGTGGAAGCCCCCAAGGAAAGCCTTGCCAACACCTCCAAAGGCAAGATTTCAGGTTCTAGGAATGAAGAAATCTTTGAAAACCACTCCAGATAGGGGTGGGGAGAACATTGTAAGAAAGCCAAAATACTGTGTTACTCTTGAAACCTTAGGGCAAATGTTTCTGGTCAACTCATGCATGAAGGTAGCAAAGCAAGCATGGACCAGAGGCCGGGCTTGCCTGGTTGGAACCACACCTCCCTGTCAAATAAATCCTTGGCCTGTGTGTGCCCCATTCCTTGTCTGTCAGATTGGGAATAACAATATTTAGTTTGTTAAAGGTTGCTGTGCAGATCAGCATAGTATAAGTTAAACTGTAAAGTGATTAAAGATTCCACAATTTGTTTCTGAGTCAGCTTTTCATTGCTCCAAGCTGCCAAGGAAACCAAATGATTCTTTAGATGATGTTATCATTACTCCAAATATTTGGGAGCTTCTTTTTGAGAAGGTCCTCAAAAGAGCACATTACTCTTAATAAACCCAATTCATGAGAATGAATTTTTTATTTTTTAAAATTCTCTCAATCATTTGGAATCCAGCCTGATTGGATTAAAAAGGGAGGTATCCAAGCTGAAGAGACACCTGGCTCTAAGGCCAGTTTGCATGGAGGGGACTGTCTATCTTCACAGGATGATGAGTTCGAAGCACCTCTCCATTTGGGTGAAGGAGTGCTGGCACACTTACTTTTTGAAAGTCTCATTTACAGATACTTTGAAAACTTTGAAAGCTCTCCTGCAGCATGCAAATACTAATTATATCTTTTAATGATTTGATTCTGTTAAATTCTTTTTCCTAATTAGAAAAAGCTGACTCATTGAGAATAATTGGAGAAATGATAAATCTTAGTCATATGGAGGCTGAACTTCAGATGAAAACTTGAAAAAAATTTAGAATTTGTTTTCAAGTACATGAACTAGCCCTTGTAGCATGCAGAATCTTGTCAAACATCATGGTTTTCAGAATTTAAGGCTAAATGGACTCTTGAGCCAAATGGGGCTTCTCTTAGTAAGATTCTGACTTTAATTTCTAATGTATGTGTTTCCTCCCCTCCCCCGGTAACAAAGCAATTCTGACACCAGCGTGTCATCAGCTCAGTTCTGACACTATCTAACTGGAATTAGCATCAGATCCCACAAGTCTTTAACCTTAAAGACTCAGTCCTAAAAGACTGTGTCCCACCCCAACTTCAGCTGCTGGTCCTAAATCCAGATTGTTACATGTACCTTTTACCTACTGGCTATAAGTCAGAGGCTCCCACAATCCCCTCCTTAGGTTTGATTAATTTGCTAGAACAGCTCACAGAACTCAGAGAAACATTTCACTTACCAGATGACTGGTTTATCATAAAAGCATATAACCCAGTAACAGCCAGATGGAAGAGATATTTAGGGCAAGGTATGTGGGAAGGGGCATAGAGCTTCCACTTCATCTCCAAGTGCACCAATCTCCCCAAATCTCCATGTTCCGCAACTCAACAGCTCTCTGAACTCTGTCCTTTTGGTTTTTATGGAGGCTTCATTACCTAAGCACTATGAAGCCCAGTTGCAAATAGCCAATGATTTAATCAATCTTCAGTCTCTCTCCCCTCTCCTTAAGTGAGGAGGTCATGCTGAAAGTTGGTTTTCTTGGCACCAGCCCCCATCCTTAGATGCTTTCCGAAAGTCCCATCATTATTACAATAAGAGACCCTTTATGGTTCTCATCACGTCAGGAGTTTTAGGAGCTCTGTGCCAGCCAGAAACAGAGACAAAGACCAAATAGGTCCTTCTTATTTTAAATCAAAAATATCAAAGGTAGATAAGATGGCCTTATACAAGTTTCATAGAATGGTCATTTGCAGTCTTATCTGCTATCACACAGCAGAAAGGAAGAGAAGGGAAGGGAACGGAAGAGACTGGGGAGGGGATAGGTCCAGAATTTGAAGCTCCTGCCCCCTTTGGGGGGCTCTTTTCTTTATGACTTACTTCCCATTATTTAACCAAATGAAGTGACAAGTATAAGGTGTGATCATGTATGAATTTGTAAATGCAAACAGATTCTTGTTTAAGTACTGCACATTTTTTCCTATTTGTTTAACAAAACTTTTGTCATGGAGTGTGATATATCTCATCCCATCTCTAATTCCAATATTTAATAGAGCCAGGAAACTTAACTGAAGGGTCCTTTAAGACCATCCGGTCCAGTTCCCAAGATGACTAATTAGGAAGGGAGACCGGGCATCTTGACCAGCGCCAATGACCAAGCTAGAGCTGGCGTGCTGCTTCCAGATACGCTGTTTGTGGACATGGGTTAATGGTGTGTGAATTTTAAACATAACCCAACAGCCTGGGCAGACAGGGCAAGTGGTCTAATCATCTTTTTTCCAAATTTTTAAAGTGTTTGAGCACCAGATGAGTTCAATGATCCCCCCGTTTTTACCTTTTGTCTTTCCCATGTTTGTCCAATTGAGTGCCTAAAACTTCTTCATTGGTAGTAATAGTTAGCGGCTGAAACAAAACCACTTTTCATAGGTTAAGGCATCCAAGCAACTGTCTATCAGGCCATACTATAGTGGAACTAAAGTAGGTTAAGTAAAAAATCTCAGTTAATTAGATTCTTTTTTTGTAGATAGCTTTCCCCTGAGGAAAGTTAAAGTAATAATTTTTAAAGTGGGTTTGTGGAGAAGTGACTGTATTAAGAAGATAGATTGGAAAGACCAAGTTTATTTGGAGGGGAAAAAACAGAGCTTAGAGAACAGGAAGAAAAACATTCTTAAACATCATCTTTTACTTGTAATTGAAAGATATGTTATTAAGAGATTGTCAGTGTTTTATAGCTTTAAGTTTTTAAACCTATTTGTGCCCTATTTCCTGCAAGTAAGTTATTACCTAGCATTAGTCATTAAATGTTGTTCCATCAAGTGACCAGAAGGGGTCACTAGCAGACATTTTTCTCTGGGATCATGCTCTCAGTCCAACCACAAGGAAAAATCACAACTATTCCTTTGGTGGAATGATGATGCAGTTTTTATCTGGCAAGTCAGATTTCAGCTTTGCATTTCAACCAACTTTAAAATCTTCAGGGCCATCTTAAAGAAGGGATCCCTATATTATTTTTCCAGACATACTTCGGAATAACTGAAATTCAGAACAATTAAAATTAGATAACCGTGGTCATTTAGTGGCCAAAGACTTCTAACTTACCTACATTATGGTTCTGTTACAAGTCAGAGTTTGGTGCTAAACTCTTCGGTTGGCATGTTTCCTCCTTAGATTAGCATTGCTGAAGAAGAGTGGGGAGGAAGATTGGAAAAACAGACTTAGCAGAAAACAGGAGCACGGCAAAGCGGCCGTCACGAGCAGCCTGCACATACAAGAAGCGGAGCAGTCACTCAAGAAGAAGGTAAGGTCCCCGCGGTACGAAAGGCGTGCTGGCCGCCGCCGCACTGGGGGGCATCAAACGGGCACGCATGACTTCGCTGATCACCGCTCTGTGAGGCGCTAGCACTGCCTGACCCTTGGAGTTCACACCTCAGGCCTGTCGAGCAGCAGCTTCTGTGGATCAAAGATAAAGTCCTGAGATGTCACAGAACTGGTAACAGCACCACCTGCATAATGTGTCAGCAAGCGAGTTCCTAAATTTTGAAGTGTGTGCTTTTACTTTGGTTTAAAACCTTCTTAAATGAAGTCTGACTTTCCAATGTTATTAAAGCCTTTCTCATGGAAAACTCTTAATTGACCACTAACACTTTATACATTGCATATAAAGTATGGACTTACATGTCCCATACTGAGATTTAAAACCTACGTATACAAAATAAGGACATGGTTTTTGTGGTCAGTGAGACATTATTTCATAATTGTAAGCATTTTGCACATTGAGGAGTGGTACCTTTTATTGAGAATATACAGGAAAATATGTTACAAGTTTAAATAAAAGAAAGTAACACATTGTTATCATTACCAGCAAGCAGTTCCTATGCAAAAGCATTGATGAGTTGTTAAATTTTAATGTAAGGATGACCAGCTTTTGACCAGTGAGTGCACACTTTCAAAACGGAGAGTGACTTTCCTGCTGCTTGACCTGGTGACGGCAAATGCACTTACTGGCTGGAGGCAGGGGAACACCTGTGACAGACTCGTCCACAGGCCAACTTCTAGCATCAAAGTCTTCAAACAAAAAAAGGGAGAAACTTTCTACCAGGTGATCACCTGGACCCCTCTAGTTCTAAAACAACTTAAGCATCTGTAGAAGAGAGAAACTGTGAATGTGACCTTCATGCATTAAGAAACTCACACAGAAAGGAAGCGCGCACACAGGCCGTTGAGGCAGGACTGCCAACGCTGTTTTATATAGTACTTCTGTGTCTTGACAGGTTAAACGGGAATAGCAGTTTGAATTCTCTTTTGAAACATACATAATGTTAAAGAGAATGACTAAAAAATATTTAAGTCTTGGTCATTAGTACATTTCGCAAATATACTCATGTGTGATTTGTTGGATTTGCATAGATGTGCAATTTATAATTTAAGAATGAGATCCTGAAGTGAAAGGAAATTGGGTCCTTCAGCTAGGTCCTATTTGCCCTATTAAACTGTATTTAAAAGGGTCTTAAAATCATTGGTTCAAAAATAACTTTTAACACTTTTGTCTCACTGGTCATTTTGGAAGATTCAAAGAAGCCTTAGGAGCTGGCAGTCCCATGTGGTGAGGTGAGAGTTAAAATAAAGCTACAAAACACAAAGCTAGACAGGTTCCACATGAATAGTGGAATGAGATGAGCGCTCTACCCACTCAGAAGACAGGGGTCACGTGAGGCTCTGAAAACCAGAGGCCGTGAATAGAGGATGTGATTGGCTGAGGGCATTGGAAGTCAGAGAGGGGAGAAGCTGAGCGCAGTTGCCCGTGGCGTGGAAACCCCAGTCTGTGGAAGCCCCGGGGCTCTCAGCGTGCAGGGGCTTGAGTGTGAAATGATGCCCCAGGCTAACGGACGCTGCGGATTCCACAGCAACAGTGAACTCACTCCCCAACTCCTCCTCAGTGACCCAGTTCACTTTGGCCTGAGACAATCAGCTCTTTGAAGTTAAAATAAGCCGATCTATTTTAGGCTTGTGTGGCAGACATGGGGATATCTCAGGTTCTGTTGAGGTCAAGCGGTTTTCACATGGCCTCCGATAAGCCCTTGGCTTGATTTCTTCCCAAGGGCGGGCAGTAGATTTCTGTCACACCTTCGCCGTACTCACATGTGAAGTGCCTTAAACCTGATCTGTCCGAAGACAGTCCCCAAGCGCCTGAGGGGTGCTTGAGAAACACCACTGCTTGCCGGGTGTCTGGGGGCTGCCCTAGAGCACACGCAACCCTGATGCGCTGCACACAGAGGGCACCTTGCTTCGTGGGCTGGGCCTAGCTTTGCTGAGGGGGAGCGGCTCGGCGGGGCTGCACCAGAGCCGTCCATAGAAGCCGTCCATCTTCCCTGCACAATTTCTGAATTCATCAAACAGCACGTATTTGTGGTCAGCAAACATTTTACAGTTTGTCCTCCTCGAGCTTTTGTGTGCAGGAAGCCTGGTCCCCCGAGTGGCAGCCCGTGGGAACACAGGGTGGGCAGGAAGTAGAGATGGGACTCTGTGAATCACTTCCCCCTGCGCCTGTGAAAATCCTTGCTGTCCAAAAAAAATACCATGCGAGCCACATAAGTAATTTTAGGTTGTCTAATAACCAGTTTTTTTAAAAAGTAAACATTGCCTTAAAAATCTATAACTGTTTTGTTTCTGTCAAAGGGTTTGTCCGAAACAAAACAAATTTGTGGTAAAGTAACCAGCATCTCATTTAGGGTCCTACATGGTAAGAAAATATTCTTTTGGTCCGTGAATAGATTTGGGGAACTAAGTCAGAGTTTTCCTTTCCCTCCCGAAAGATCAGTCATGTCTCAGAGAACAGGTGACTTTACAGCATTTCCTCACTTTCCAAATCTATCCCCCAAATCAGAGGAATTGGCATCGAAGAGCACTAATCCTTGACGGAGCTGACTCTGTCATTTCCTGTGACCAGTAGCTCGGGTTCCTTCTCTCTCCCCTCTCCCTTTCCACCCGCCTTTTCCTCTCTTTTCTCTCTCCTGTTCTCAGCTTAGTCTAGGTCACTGCTAACCTGACTTACGCATTTGTGCTGCGCAGTATATATAATTAGTTCTAAAGACTATAAAGCCACTTGGTTTATAGATCTGGCCCAGTTCACACCATGTGGAACGTGTGCACTGAGCACAGTCTGTGGACAGTTGCCTGCAGAATAACTCATTCCGTCAAAGGGGCAGAACGAATTAAAGTTTGAAACAAATGATTTGGCAGGACTCTCTTTGTTACGACTACACTGCAGTTACTTATTTTCACCAAATAATTATTTTAAATTCCAACCCCGTGCTGGCATATTGGACATTAAGCCATAGACGGTGAATCCTACGTCCTTTTGTTAAAATAATCACCCAGGGTATCAGACTTTTCCAGGAAACAAAAACCCTGTATAGTTTGCCATTACAACCCTGTATCTGCTTCTGAGTCACAAATTAGTATTTGATGCCCACTGTACTTCGATAGGATCAGGTCAGTGAATCAAGCTAAGATCTATGATGTCCCCAGTACGAGTCCTTGAAAATTCAAGGAAGGTAAATCTGCCCCATGCATGGTCTCATTGCCTCCTGTCATTGAAATTCCAAATCACAATTTAGGAGAATGAAGTCCATTTGAGGAGCAAGGGGAGGAGGAAGAAGGAGGACCAAATGGAAGATTAGCATCCTGCTGGCGGGGTGTGAGCTTACCTGGGGCCTCTGCCACCTGCCTGTACCAGCACATGCATGCTTCTGACTGAACCCGGGCACAGCGTGCTGCAAAGCGACTGTGACGCTTTGCCTTCACAGGCAAAACCCTGCTCTCCCGACTCTCTGCAATGTTACCTGTTTGTTTTAACCTGTAGGAAGAAGGAGGATTCACAGATGATAGTGCCGTGTCTAATCTGCTTTGGGTAAGCCTGACTCTAATGTGAGTGTCCCTAGATGACAGCCGGCTATGCCCCCCGTGTGTGATCTCCTAGAGATGGTACCCTTGTTCAGTTCCTTATTCTGAGGCAAGATGTCACCTTTATGCAGAGCAGAGAGCTATCGGTGTCCTTAATTTTAGTTTTAAACCATGTAATGAAAAAACTTTTAAAAGCTTTAAAGAAGACATTTTATGGCAAATGTTAAAGCTGTCAATGAAAGCCATGGGTCCTGTTTCTGTAACTGAGTATCTTCTATAAATTACCGTAATCTTGCCATTAATTCATTTAATTACTATGCAAAGTGGACTCAGGTATACTTACTGTGCTCGTGTGGATTTGTTTCTTAATAAGTGAACAAATGGGAAGGACTCCTGAAAAGGTCACTGAAATTGCAATGAGAAATTAACATCCTACTAGGAAAATCATTGTTTTTCTCTCTCCCCTTCCCCACCCCGCTCTGATAAATCTTCTCTTCTCACCTCTAATCCTCTTGCTTTGCTCTATAGGAACCTGTATATGCTTCTACTTATTCTCCTGCTATACCTGCTGCCCATAAACACCTGTCTTTTGTATCTATTAATCAGGTGAGGAAAAGCCTACACATATTGAGCCTCATTGCAATTTCTGAGCAGTAGGGAAGAACTTCTTTCATTTGGGGAAGTTACTCCTTCACTGCATTTGTGCATGTGTATGTGTGTGATCAGCCCATATCTTTCCAATCAGTCACACAGTCACACACATCATATCCTTGACTCAGACTTTCAGGTAGACCTGATGATATTAGTGCACCTTACAATCATGACACTGGTTTAAGAGTTTGTCCATTTAATCTCTAAGCTTTACAAAGTACGTTGAGTCAGGAGCACAAGAAATGATCCAGAGAGTTCCTTACTCCAGCTCAGCAATGATGCCATCTTGCTTAGTTTGATAAACAAGGAGGATGTGGTGGAGGCAGTGTGGGGTGTGGAAGGGACAGGGAGGAAGGGGCCAGTGTGACTAGAGCTGGTTGCAGTGGCTCTACTGAAATAAGAAATCGAAGCCCCCTACCCCCTACCCTTCATACCTCATCTGAAGAACCCCACCCAGAGGGGAGGCTGGACCTGGGCTGAAGGAGTCCATTGGTGCATAATACATGATAATTTTTAAAGCTAAAAGTATCCATGATTGTTTTTGATTCCCTTTGGAATGTCCCTGGTGTCAGAAGAGCAATGAAAAGCAGCTGCACCCACTTTGCCATGAACCCCACATTCTTCTCTCCCTCCATCTACGGGACTTGGCTCAGTCACTCCCCTCTTGGGGCCTCTGTCTCCTCAGCAGGACCAGCTCTTTATTTGCTCTAAGACGACCTCTACTAAAAATTTCATGACTGTACTGCCCCTTTAGGACTGGTAGTGACAAACCAGGTCTTTGAGTATGAAGTGCAGGATTTCAATCATGGACTCAACAGAGTGCTGCCAGAGAGAGGCGTCTGGGGGTCCTCCTGTCTGCATCTTGCACCTTCACACATGGAAACTCCCCATTTCTACTCCCAAAGATGGGCTTTCCCCCTCACCCTCCTTGGTTCCCTTCCTCTGAAGTTAGGAACGCTGGTCTGTGAGCCCGGCCTCACACAGCCAGTCAGTGTCCACCCAAAAAAGAGGCTGAAATCTGAAGCAAACTTGCTGTTCCATCACTAAGGAGGGACATGAGTTGTTTCTTCTAAATAAGTCAACTTTAAATTAAAAGATACATTGTCGAACTCCTTCAATACAAAACATATGTGTTATATAAACATATACTTTTTAATAGACTGGTTTTTAGTTTTAAGTTCACAGCAAAATTGAGTGGAAAGTACAGAGATTTCCCCATGTGCCCCTCCCCACCCCCACACACATAGCCTTTCCTACTATTAGCATCCTCATCAGAGAGGCACGTGTTACAACTGATGAACCTGTATTGACACATCATTGTCCCCCCAAAGTCCATAGTCTACATTTGGGTTCACGCTTGGTCTTGTACGTTCTATGGGTTTGGACAAAGGTGTAATGACATGTGTCCACCATTACAGCATCATACACAGTGGTCCCACTGCCCTAATATCCTCCGTGCTCTGCGTATCCACTCCTGCCTCCCTTCCGCCTGCCAGTCCTTGACAACCACTGATCCTTTATTGTCTCTCTAGCTTTGCCTTTTCCTGAATGTCTTATATTTGGAATCATATAGCATTCAACCTTTTTGGCTTGGTGTCTTTCACTTAGTAATGGACACTTACAGCTCTCCCATGTCTTTTCAGACTTGGTAGCTCACATCTTTTTAGTGCTGAATAATATTCCTTGTCTGGATATAATGCAATTTGTTTATCCTTTTACCTACCAAAGGACATCTTTGTTCCTTCCTAGTTTAGACAATTATGAAAAAAGCTTCAATAAATATCCATATATAGGTTATTTTGTGGGTAGCCGTAAGCTTTTCAACTCCTTTTGGTATTAATGAGCACAATTACTGGATCATATGGTGAGAGTATAGTTAATTTTATAAGTAACTGCCAAGCTGTCTTTCAGTGTCTGTTTTGCATTCCCACCAGCAGTGAATGAGAGTTTCTGTTGCTCCACATCCTCGCCAGCACTTGGTGGTACCAGGGGTTTGGATGTTTGCTAATCTAACAGGTGTGGAGTAGTATCTCTTTGTTGTTTAACCTGTATTTCCCTGATGACATGTGACATGGAGCATCCTTTCATATGTTTATTTACCGCCTGTATCTCTGCTTGTGTGAGGTGTCTGTTTAGATCTTCTTACTATTTTTTAATTGGTTGTTTGTTTTCTTATTGCTGAATTCTACAAGTTCTCTGTACATTTTGGATAACAGACCTTTATCAGATGTGTCTTTGCAAGTATTTTCCCCTAGCCTGCAGCTTGTCCTCTCATTCCCTTGAAGTGTCTTTCACAGACCAGTTCGGCTTATCTGTTATTCTTTTCATTCATCACAACTGTAGTGTCATCACTGAACCCAAGGTCCTCTAAACCTTCTTCTCTGTTATTTTCTACATTTTGTAGTTTTGTGTTTTACATTCAGGTCTCTGGTACATTTTCAGTTAATTTTTGAAAGGCTTAAAGTTCTGTATCTAGATTATTTTTTCAACGTGGATATCCAGTTTTTTCATCTGTTGACAAGACTCCCTTTCCTCCACTGTAATGCTTTTGCTCTTTTGACAAATGTTAGTTGAGTATATTTGTGGGGGGTCTATTTCTGGGCCCTCTATTCTGTTCCATTGATCTATTTGTCTGTTTTTTCACTAATACCCACACTGTCTTGATTATTAGCATAGCTTTGAAGTGAGTCTTAGAGTCAGGTAGTGTCAGTCCCCTGGCTTTGCTCTTCTCCTTCAGTGTTCTGTTGGCTATTCTGGGTATCACGCTTCTCCATACAAACTTTAGAATCAGCTCATCAGGACGCACAAACTTGCTGGGAATTTGATTGGAATTACACCAAATCTATAGATCAAGCTGGAAAGAACTGACATCTTAACAATATTGCATCTTCCTGTCCAAGAACATGGGATACCTCTCCATATATTTTTAAGTTTTAAAATATATATTTACCAGAGGCAATCTATGTTTTATCACTTCAAAGTTAAAATGTCTTAAAATTTCCATATTTTTGCTTCTTGAGAGTCTTCCCAGGTAAACACTTTACACACCAGTTATGTGACACCAGCCTGTCAGTTTCCAGAGGTCAGGGGACCCCTTTCCTCCGCAGTCCTGGTATCAAAATTCATAACGCAAAGGCTCAGAGATGAAGATAGAGCACTTCGACAGGACACAAACTATGTCTAAATGGACTGTTTGTCTCTTTTTCAAGCTTCAAAACACAATTTCTTCTTCCTCACATGCCTCAGGCTGTACCAGAATGAGATTTCCCTTAATCCACCCAACCACCCCACTTTCCACTGTAGGAGCCGGTAGGTGGAGACAAGACCCGATTGTGGCAACGTTGAGGTCTATGCATAGTTGAAATCATTTTCACGTTCTGTTCAGACCACTTAAGACTATGTGCACTGATGATGGACTGAAATCACTTAAGGCAGGGCAAAGCTAAATTTCTTTTAAAACGCACTGAATTCTAAATGGTGATAGCATTTTTGAAAACTGAGAAGTACCCATTTGTCACTTTACCTTATTTCTATTACTTAACATGTGCCTTGATCACTTCTTTCTATAGTTTAATTAGATGTGAATAAAATAAAAATTTAAGAGCCACATCACAATATTTTCTACCCATAAATCTCTCCAGTTGTGAGAGAACTTCACCCATAAGTCTGCTCTAACCCTAGTGATCCAGGCTAGTTCCAGCCCCTGCCTCTGCTCCCGGCATCAGAAACATTTCGTGAGAGCTGCACTACAATTTCTCAGTAGAGTTGACCCTTGAACAACATGGCAGTTAAGAACACTGACCTCCCCTACCCCACACAGTTGAAAATCCACGTATAGCTTTTGACTCCCCAAAAACCTAACCACTGATAGCCTCCAATTGACCAGAAGCCTTGTGGGTAAAATTAACATTCATTTAGCATATTTTTTGTATGTTATGTGTATTCTTATAATAAAGTAACCAGAGGAAAGAAAACATTATTAAGAAAAATCATAAGGAAAAGAAATGCATTTATAGCATTTATAGGAAAAAACGGCATGTGTAAATGGACCCACACAGTTCAAATCTGTGATGTTCAAGAGTCAGCTGGTGCTGTATAGAGGCAAACCCATCAGTCACAGTGTGATACCTGAAAACACTCTGGCAGGCTGATCCTTTGCGCACTTTCAAGCTGTGTTCTGCCAAGTCTCTGGCCACCCCTAAAACCCTCTTCTCTTCTCCATTGTTTCGCTTCCTTTTACACACACACACACAAACACACACACATGTGCATGCACGCCACGCTCCCCCCTCCATCTCTCTACACCGTGTTCATGGAATCCGTGTTGGAAAGAGTGAAGCTCAGTTTGGGAAGGGCTTCTGTTTATATTCTTACAACTCTCTCTCACTATTCCAGTCTTTCTAAATACCGTAGACTAAACCTGGATGAACCCGGGGAAATGGCACCATATGTATTACAATGTGTATTACATCCTTCTCTAAACAAAGAAAGAAAACCTTAGAAGGGAAAAACAGTACAATAATGAAGTTTTAGGCTAAAAAAAGAAAAGTAAATGAACAAAGATGTCCATCTTGTTTTCACATTTTGAGTTCTATAATTTAATAGGAACTTGGAAGGAATTTTTTTAGATTCTTCGGTGAATAAATAAGCTATATATTCCTTACCTCAGTATAGAGCCATGTGAGGTATATAGCAGGAATTAGCGGACCCTGAACCAACCCCACCAAGTAGCAAAGTTAAGGTGAAACTTGTAGAGAAGCAACAACTTTTATGTTTAATACTATCATTCAGAGGGTACTGAAAAACAGGCCTCCTCAACACAGACCTGTCAGATTCGTGGAATCTTTAAATCCTACAACAGCTGTGTCATTGTGATGCCCGTATGTGTGACGTTCTTGTAGGACCTTTAGGGGAATCCATGTGCTTTGGGGACCGGAATTGCCGATTCAGGGATACCTGAGTCACTAACCGCACCCTGACCTTGGAGGTGCTACTGAGTTCACTACAGAAACAGGGGATCCTTGGACAAGCAAACCTTCTTGGCACTTGATATGTTTTTTTTCCTAAATATTTTAAGCCAGTTTCTGTGTTGATTTGTTTAAAATTCACTCCTGAAACTTCATTTTCAAAGAAAAGTTATTCTCTTTCGTGAATGTTGATGAAGTCTTCCTGGCAAGTCAGCCTCGCAGTTTACTTACGAAGGGCATATGAGCCACGGTTATGTCGAGCTAGGGCCGTTTCAACAATTTTGAGTGGGAAAGTTAAGGAAAGGGATTTTTTAAATTTTTGATAATTCTTTGTTTTGGTAATATTTAAAACTTATAGACAAGTCATCATAGTAGACAAGGCACTCTCATGTATCCTTTACCAAATCCATCTGTTGACATTTGCTCCCCCCATCCCCCACCCTGGGTCGGCTTGCTAATCCCCCCTTACCTTATATTTATATCACCTCCCAAAACCATCCCATTAGGGATTAGTTTTCAGCCAATGAATATGAGGGCTGGGTGGGACATGGACATTCATCTATAGCACACTTCCATAGCATCATGAGGAGATTTCACACTGATACAATGTTTAATCCATGGTTCCACTGTTTCGGTTTCCCCACAACAATGTCTCTTTTACCTCCATTTATGATCCGAGCCAGGACCACGCATTGTATTTCATTGTCATTTCTCTTTAGGAAAAGGTTTTTAACCTAATTTAACGAGTTCTGGCTAGGCTTGCTCTGTGGAAGAATTCTGTAAAAGGAAGATTTGTAACCTAGATGATGGAGAAGTCCACATTCATGGCTTAAACCAGCTTGTACCGGCTCAGGCCTGGCTTTATGCTTCTGTGTGAAAGGAGTTGTTTCCCATCGGTCAGCGGAGGGAAGCTAACTGGCTTCAGTGGATGGTGTGATCCCACCAGCCCGTAAGATGTATTTCCCATGAGGCTCCCCTGGCACTCCCACCTTGTCAGTGGCAACCTGACTTTCACTTTGATCTGTGTTCTTCAAAGGGAAAATCCTCCTGAGGCAAGAGGAGCTGGGGAAGCTGCCAGAGTAGTTAAGGAGAGCCCAACTCTAGTTTGAAAGCAAACGTCCTAGCAGAGATGCCGCTACTGGTCTAAGAAGAGCCTGAGGGGAGAGCTGAAGCCCACTCCCAGGAAGCTGGCCACTACCACCTTTAGAGCCCCTGCCTAGCCCGAGGTCAGGATGCACAGCCCCGAGAGGATCTCCCTGCTCCCAGAGCATGCTCTCTCCTCTCCTCTGCTGCCGCCCTGGCTCCCACAGAGAAGGGAGTTGTAATGAAAGGAGGGCTGGAGCGAAGGAGGAAAGCAAACAAATTCTGTCTTGCCAACACTGGAAGACCTCCCACACTGGGAGCCCCCCGCTGCCATCATCCACACTCTTCCTTCAGGCCACACCCCTCCATCTCTGGGCCCTGCGTGCCTTGAGCCTGTCCTCAGTCTCCTCCATGCTCCTCTTCCTCTCACTTCAGCTGGGCACCCTGAGCTCCCCCTCCTGTCCTGCTCTCTCAGGTCCCCTCCAGCTTCTTCCCTTGCGCCAAATGAGCATCACCAATGGCTTAGAAACTGAAGAGGCAGGTATCTCTAGAACCCGAGTTAGAAACTTACAAAAACCCTTTTTTAGGTGAAAATGTTATTGTATATGTAGGTTATGTCCATAGTATACTTCATGCTCAATGCCAGATGTATTATGACTTAACAGTTAGGATGTAGTTGCCTCACTGCCCATGTAACATAGTTGCTCTAGGAAGAAAGCATGTCAAATTTCAGAAAACCTTCCTGTGGCACCTTCCTCCTAATCGTCTTTCCCTCCCTTATAGTTGACCATGCTCCCTGTGTACTTAGTGGATAAGATTTTCTAGATTGATGATGTTCTTTGTGAGGTATATACACACATATACATGTACAAGGTATGTCCAGAAGGTATCCAGACATGTAATATGAAAAACAGAGACACTTACTGAAGAAGTTACAAGAAATATTGTACATAGGACAATGAAGCCTCAGTCCCCTTCAAAGCAGGCACCTTGGGAGCTCACAGAATTCTCACAATTGCCATCAGCTGCCCTATTGTATTTTCCTGAGTCTCATCAACGGTCTGAAATCTCTTTCCTTTCAGAGGTGATTTTAGGTTTGGAAAAAGCCAGAAGTTGCAGGCTGTAGGGGGGCTGAATCAAAAAACCCCACACAAGACATGATACATGAGCAGACACGTTGTTGTGATGAAGCTGCCAATCACCAGTTGCCCATAGCTGTGGCCTTCGGAATCATCCAAATAGTTTCTGCGTAGGAATGCCCAAGCTTAAGGCAAAATTTGATGCATATTCATTGCTCTACTCACTCAGTCATTTTGATACTACACTTGATCTTAGCCAAAGACTGAGAAACAATTGCTCAGTCATTTCGAATGCAACGGCCATACAGTACACATGCTCACTCAATGGCGTCTACCACCCCCACTGACTAATACAGTGAAGTCATCATTGTTCACACATGCGCATTCCAGTCCACTTTCCTTGGCTGCCAGGTTACAATGATGTCATGCAAACCTTTCTCATTATATTAAAAATGGCTGGACCTTTTCTGGACAGTTTCTCTCTCTCTCTCTCTCTCTCTCTCTCTACCCCGCCCCACTCTATCCATATATATATGGATATGGATAAAAATGATAAAATTTCCTCACCAACTGAGTTTAACCAAATAGGTAAAACAGCAACTTTAAAACCCTGTATAGTTCCTGGCATGAAGGCAGTCTCTGTTTTTGTTTTATTTTACAAAGTATCATCCTGGTGTTCCAATGTTCCAAACAAATAGTAAAAAACAAACAAACAAATAAAAAAACAAAAGACACCAAAACCCAAACTGTAAGTTTTAATTTAAAGTTTCAGTATTGTTGGTATTGATCTGATAGTGATCTCTGACCAAGCTGGAAATAAGGACACTAAACCTACTTCAGATAGAAAAATTATGGCCAGTTTGGGACAGTGTAGTGCTTCTCTTTGTTTGCCTGCTTTTCAGCTCACAAAATGCTGCGAGCTAAATCTCACCTCTCATTTTTCTCTTCTATTTTCTTCTTTGTGCGTGTTAAAAACAGCGGGTCACAGAAAGTCGAGAGACCCAAATGACTATTGAAGAGAGAAAGCACCTCATTACTGTGAGAGAAGAAGCCTGGAAGACAAAAGGCAAAGGAGCAGCTAATGATTCCACCCAGTTCACGGTGGCCGGGAGAATGGTGAAGAAAGGTTAGAGAGTGCGTGTGTGTGCGTTATGCGTGCATGCTCCATGACCCATGGAGGGGAGGGGCCTGCGACAGCTTGATTCAAAGAATCGTGCCATGGTGTTTTTCAGTTTTTAATCTCACTGAAGTTGTGGAAATGGTTTTGGGTAGGTTTTCTCAGATATTCCTTCTGAAAACCTTTTTTTATGCAGAGCATCGTCTTCAATGTTCAATGTAAGAAGCATAATTCAGTTAGTCACATTTCAAAACTTAGCCATTTGGAAATTGAGCATAGGTTTCAAAAGCAAATGTAAATCTGCTAACAAATCTTAGTTCTTTTCCATAATTGTTTTTAAATTATTTCCATTTCCTTGCCATCTGGCAATCAGTTAACCCAAATTAGCCTTTCTCAGGGAAGAAGGATTTTCTCTCCTCTCCCTTGTAGGGAAATTCCTAGGTCCCTTTCCATCAAACCAGGGTTCTCTGGCTGACAAAGCTGCATTGCCAGACATGTTTTAAGAGATGTTTAAAAAACATCACCAATTTAAGGAAGTGGGATTTCCCTGCAGACATTCACTTCTCTGCACCTGAGCTCTTGGAACTGACTTGAACCCTGTATCCAAAGACTTAAGAAATCAAGGAATCACATGGTTAGTAAAATCACCAGAGTGATTTGAGCCTCCATATCTTGTAGGAAATGGTTAAAATTTGGGATCTCTTTGTCTTCTATATGCATACCTTCATTTTCTAAGCTATGACTTAAAAGCTAATTTTCTAATTTACTGATAAAAGTTTTTACATTCAGAGTTAATTTATACTGTCACCAGCTCTTTAGGTTTATCTTTCCCTATTCTCCAAATCTTTCAGGATCCTCACTCATAAACAGTGCCTAACTCATTGTTGTCTCATCATAAATATTTGCAGAAGGAAGAGAGGGAGGGAAAACCACTAAACTGTGATTAACTCAAATCTTGGTGGAAGAACCCTCTCTAATAAATCTTAACCTTGGAATCGTCAAAAGATAACAGCAGATGATTTACTCTCACAGAGTGAGGTAACATTTGGGTATCTTCACCAAGTCACGAAACTGTATAATCTACTGCATAACCTATCATTTAAAGCTGTTAAACTGCTTTAATGTGAGCACCATCCTCTGCTCACAAAAGCTGCTCCTTGAGGCCCACTTTGGTTAAGAAGAATTCAAGCGGAAAACTTGAACCAGAGCTCAGATCATCCAACCTCTAGCCTGGTCTTTTGTCCTGATGACTTTTTATTTCGGCTTCTTTTCTTCCTCTTCCATCTGAAATATCACAGTTCATTTGTAGGTGGGCCCTCACTACAAAATCCCACGGCCCTCGTCCACGGCAATGTCCAAGGAGGGCGATTCACTCTTGTGCAGGTGCGGAGAGAGAGCGGGGTCCGAGAAGTTCCTGTCTCTTAGCGGATGAGTTTGCATTCACATTTTCCTGAATAAATCAGGGATCTTTATTTAACAGTTGCTATATAGCTTGCTCAGGAAATAATTTTCTTACACATTTTGCAGCCACAAGTTACTGCATGTCAGTGAATTGCCAAAAGGCCTGCTGTATCCTCATTTTCACTCTCTCACAACAGAAAGCTCTATTCTCCCCTAACCTCATTAAAACTTTCTCCCTTTTGGATATTCCTAGAGTTTCTGTAACAGTTCATACTCCAAAAGGTTTCCGTGGCGTTGTAGTATTCTCCTAGAAGAAAAGTACTCAAAGTGTGCCTTTAAACAAGAGAGTGGGTGACTGGTTATTGCACATAGAAGTCATTAAAAAGAGGTGTGGGGAATACTTTGTTTTCACAGTAAGCAATTTCAATCTATTTGCCCTCCCTTCACTGCAGAAAAATACTTATTTCTAGCTTGGAACGAGATGGCCCACCTCCAAGAGATCTCCTGCATGCTGCTGCCTGAACAGGCAGCAGGGGGCGCCCTGGCAGTACCAAGGGTCAGGTTGCCTGATTGACTTAGGAGTCAGGCTTGTTTATTAGCTTCAGAGTTAATGACCTCTGTACTAATGAACCTTTCCATGCCTTTTATACATCCTTTTAGTAGGTAATGATTTACTGCCCCAGCCTGTGATACCAAATTTCACCTAACTTTATTATCTTTCCAGAAAATTTACTTTCTCACTGATGTAAACCCTTTGCAGTTCTAGTAACCGAGATAAATTTTGAAAATTTTATTGTCATCATTAAGAAAAAATATGTACATCTTGAGGACTTCTAGACTATCACCTAAACCTTATTTTTAAATTGTATTTCAGTATTTTTCCTTAAAAATTTTATGCTATAATACACCTTTCTCTAGCTCACAGGAGGAAGGGGTAGAGCAACTGATTCATTTATTTTTCCTTGTAAGTGGGAGTGACATCTCCTTGAGATGTTGCTCGTTGAGGGGTGCTTAAAGGGGTGATGGCATCTAAGGATCTCACATGTGTTACAAATGAATACGAAGAAGATTAACACCACATGTTGTTCCTTGTAAATGTATTCATTATTGCCCTTTCCAAACTCTTCCACTAAAGTTGGGAGGGAATACTGATTTGCTTTTATTAAAATTTCTTGTTCCAACTTGATACCTTTTTTATGCTGGAATTATTTTCTTTCCCTTTTGTATGTCCCTCACCATTTCTCCTTTTAAAGATTCCCCACCCTGCCTCTTGATAAATACACGAGAAAACGTATCATTGGTTCCAGCTGCACTCGAGGTGGAGACACCCTCCCAAAGATCACAGAGTAATTTAAACGTGTGCTCTTCCATGTCTTTCTCCTAAAAGGCTAGCACTCTTGAGGTATTGTTCAGTGGGACCACACCCCTGAGTGACGCCCCCAGAGGCTGTGCTGTCCCTACCTCACTGCAAGGCTGGAGGGAAACTCCAGAGCAGGGAGCCACTTGCCAGCAGCCGTGACAGCCCATTTTCCTCATCCTTGGTGGGAGATGGTGCGAATGACTTTCTCTTCAGCTGTGTCCACCACCACAAAGGGCCTTCGGAACTCACACTCCATCCATTTAAGGATAGTCCGATAGCCTGTTGCACTTTGTTATTCCATCTATCTGCATGTTAAGGACATGTTTCCCCACATGTCCTCATTGTTCATTTTGGATTGGGAGCTTATCAGCTACTGCAGTCCTTAGTAACTGTCAAATTCTAGCTACATTTGCAATTGTCCCACATACTCACGGTACCTACCAAATGTACCCGTGTGTGCACATGTGTGTTTGTGTGTAAATTATATACATTATGAAATCTACATTGGAGATAAGAGAGATCCAGCAGGGTCCAGGGTGTGTCCGGAAATGACCCTGAGTTATTAAACAGCGCCCTTGTGTGTTCCTCAGGTTTAGCATCACCCAGTGCCATAACGCCAACAGCGTCGCCAATTTGCAGTAAGACAAGGGGCACAACACCCATTTCCAAACCCCTGGAAGGTAAGTCACCAGGGCACCAGATATGCCAGTGGCTCTGTGATCGGAAGAGTCCTCAGTGGCACTCTCACTGATGGTTTCTACTTGCCTAGATATCGAAGCCAGACCAGACATGCAGTTAGAATCGGACCTGAAGCTGGACAGGCTGGAAACCTTCCTGAGAAGGCTGAATAACAAAGGTGCGTGCCAGCAGCCAGAGGGAAGCTCTGGTTTATGTACCTGTAGCACACTGCGATTCGGATTTCAGTGAGTAGCCGAGGAAACCTGAGAAGAACCTACCCGTCTCTCACAGTCTCTAACTCCCAATCGTGATGGCCTTCTCCTCAGCCAAACTGCCTTCTTTCTGTACACCTGCACTGATTTATACTGCAAGCAGCATCTTTGTCATTATCTTTTTAAAAATGAAGTTACTGGTCAAGTCTGATTATATTAGCAAATTCTGATCCATTTGATACTGTACTAAACCGGGGACCCCCAGTAACATTTCTTCTCACATCTAAATCCTTGGGATGTCATCCCAGCAGAATTGTGATTTAATTTTGCTTTTAACCCCGAAAGCAGATTATTATACTTACACAAAATCAACATGACCTTGGGCCTGATGAACTTTAAATCGGATATGTCAATTTCCACTAAGGTAGCAACTAATATACCTTATAATCACAAATGATTTCTAAAAGAAAATTCTAGTAAATATACATTGAAATAAATATTTCAGTACAAAAGTCAATGGAGTCTACAAAATAAAAGAAAAATATATAACAATACCCTCATCTCTTAATTAAAATTCTCAGTACTTGAAACTTATGAAATACTAAACTTTGCGAGTTCCTGTCATTGAAACTGACCCCAAACAGGTTGGAAATAATACAAACAACCCCTTTAAAGCAGAAAGATATAAGCGTAATAAGATAACTAACTTGATGAGGCAAGCAATGCAAACAATTCAAAGCTTATTACATGTATGTAACAGTGAGCTAGCCCAGGGGTCTACTCCAGCTCGACACCTGTTTTTGTAAATAAAGCTTTATTGGAACACAGTCATACCCACTTGTTAGGGTATTGTCAATAGCCACATTTGGGCTACAGCAGCAAAGTTGAATACTTATAACACAGGCCATCTAGACGCCCATGCAAAGCCTCAAATGTTTACTAATGGCCCGGTGCAGAGAAAGGTTTTGCTGCCCCCTGATCTCAGATGAGGCTAAGGCTGCTTCTGCTCCACGCAGCCCAGGCACCGAGTGGGCCTGTGCGCAGCGAGGCCAGCCTCGCTCTCCTTCCACACCACAGTGCGCGCTGTGTTCGGACTGGAAGCCCTTTCCTGAGAAGTCACCACGGGCCTAGGAAGCACCCGCAGGGCCCTGGATACCCCTGCTATGATATGCGAAAGTATGTTCAGCTTAGTACCAGAGGAGAGTAGACTGGAGAGTTTTGTTATAACATAAAATAATAGGGTTCAGGGTGAACTCCCATCTGTTCAACTTAGGGGGGGGAAATCATTTTTAAGATATTGTGAGGTACAGCTGGAATAATGTTTTTACAAAAAGTTATGTCTTTCATTTGCTTGTTTATTAATAGCTGGTGGGATGCAAGAAACTGTACTCACCGTCACCGGCAAATCCGTGAAGGAGGTGATGAAGTTGGACGATGACGAAACCTTTGCCAAATTTTACCGCAGCATGGACGATACCGTGCCAAGGAGTCCTGTGGAGCTGGAAGAAGACTTTGATGTTATTTTCGACCCTTATGTCCCCAAGTAAGTTACTGCAAATCCATCTTTCACCCGCTGAGAATGGACTCCCTCATCGGCCTCCACCCAGTATTTTCATGAGAGCCTTCTCTCTACGGTGTTACACCTGTGATAGAACTTCATCATAGCCAAATTATTACAGCAGTCCCCCTTGTGGATGGTACTAAACTCTTCATATACTATGTTTTTTCTTTTCTTTTAAAAAAATTTAATTGTATTTTTTTCCATTACCACTTAACCCCCTTATATCCGCCTCCCCCTGCAATCACCACACCATTGTCCGTGTCCACGAGTCCTTTACTATATTTTTTCTTGTATTACATACATACCTTTTCACTTAAAGGAAACGCTATAAGGCTTCTCCCTGGCATATCTGAATTTCCAGCATCGCTACTCTTGTTCTTTGGGGCCATTATTTAGTAAAATAAGGGCGACTTGAACACAAGCAGTGCGATACTGTGACCATCAGTCTGATAACCGAGACAGCTACTAAGCGACAGGTGGGCAAGGAGCACCTACAGGGTGGATGTGTCACAGGATGAAACGGAGCAGCAGCCAGCTTCACCCTGCTTTTCAAAATGGCTGTGCACAATTTAAAACTTATTTAAAACTTTGTTTATTTCTGGAATTTTCCATTTAATATGTTCGTACCATGGTTGACTGAAGCTAACTGAAACCGTGGAAAGTGAAACCGTGGATAAGGGAGGGCCACTGTATTCTCCGACCCAGCCACACAGTGCGGTGCGTGCATAAAACATGCCCCAGAACAGGCGTGCATTCGGGCAGGAAGTCTTACATACACACCACATGCCGCAGACTTTTCACATAACTCCGATATTCTGCTACATATTTTTAGACTAACACCATTTAGCAGAGATTTCCATACCTTTTATTTGACATACCAAATTCTTACTCATGACTTTAAACAATATTTGGATCACATGGGCTCAACTTACTACAACTAACTAGAAAATCAAGAAAGCATGTTACATAACTTACAGTAATTTATAAAATCAGTGGATCTGAGGGTTTTCTCAATGATGTCCAAGGGTCTGGCTTCACACAGGAATGTGACTAAACCAGCTTAGGAAAGTGATCACGGTTTACGGTACCTTCATTTGCAAGCACCAGAAAGAAATCCCAGTCAAGCTGACATTAGTGAAAGAAAGGTGTGGGGGATTTAGAGGTTCACTCACTGAAAAGTGTAGGTGTGAACCCAGGGCCTTGGAGGATACTCAGAACGTGGTCTCTCACGCCTGTTTTCAGGCTGTGACCATGTGGCGGAAGACGGCCACGCCTCGCTCTGGATTTCTAGCTGCTCACGTGGCCACTCCAGCACAGGCAGCTTCTCTTCCCAGAAGTTCCAGGCTGGATTTTCTTGAGCCTGAGTCCATCCCTAAAGCAATCATTGCGGCCCAGGGGACGGCAGATGGTGATTGGCCAGAGCCGGTCTCCGGATCCCCTCCTGAGCCCGGGTTGAGGCGGGGGATAGGGTGAGGCTCTCTTACCAGAATCAGGGAGAATACACCGGACCGCCTCAGCCCACAGCTCTGGACCACATTTATCTATTTCCTGTCAATTTATCAGAGTGACAGTCTCTTCCTGGAGTCTGTGTAGTCATCATAAATTTTTCCTTGCGCCACTCCTGATACATTTTTTGTATGTTTCAATATGTTCCATTTTTTCAACTTGCTACCTTAGGAAAATTAACGATTTGCCATTTCCCATATTTAAATAATATTTTGGGTATTTGCATACATGGTTATTTAAAACCATTTCTCAAGTGTTGTTGTTTAAACCGTTAAATAATCATACATAATTTAAATATGTATGTATGTTTACAAACACACACACACAATATTATATATAAAGACGGCTTGCACATAGACCTGTGCAGTCAGAAGTTGAGAGAAACAGCTGGAACCTGTTGGGAAGTCATGTGACTGGGTCCACCCATCTCCCTGAATCTGATCATCTGCCCCAGAGAGTTGTGTGAGTATGTGGCGGTCATAGCTGGTTTTGTAAACTTATTTTATTTCAATCTATTCTTCAAAATAGTGCTTATTTGTCAGAGGGTGGCAGTGGGTTGCAAGGAGACTCATTATGAAAGTTGGCGAGGGAACTGAAAAATGATTGTGTAAAGAGAACGATTAGTCTGGAAGAACGAGGTTAAAATGGAGAATCGAGGACTGGCTGTAATTCTTGAAGGACTTGCTAGTAAAAGAAGAAGTAGGCTTGTGTATTATTCCAACGGGGAGAATTGGAATGGGTGCATGGGTGTGATAGGGTCAGGGAAGAACTTCCTACCTGGGATCATCTGGGCTCTTGAGCTACGTGGCTCCCTCCTTGAATCTCCCTTCTATCCCCAAGATTCTGTGACTTGATGTCAGGGGAGTGGCAGGCGGGAGGAAGAGTTGTAAGATTTATAATGAAATCAGGGAATCAAATTGTGAAGCCCATTGCTTCAGACCAGAGACCCTCAATAAACCAGGGATGGGTGATACTGCAGACTGAGCCCACAGCTCTGCTTTACCATGCAGGTTGACGTCTTCGGTAGCCGAGCATAAGCGCGCAGTCAGGCCCAAACGCCGGGTTCAGGCTTCCAAAAACCCCCTGAAAATGCTGGCAGCAAGAGATGACCTCCTCCAGGAGTACACTGAGCAGAGACTCAACGTTGCCTTCATGGAGTCAAAGCGGATGAAAGTAGAAAAGAGTGAGTATTTGGAACCACCGCCCTGCTTCTGTGCTTGGGAACGGGTGATGCGGTGACTTTAATCCTTTTTCTGCCTTGCAATGGCCAGTGATAGTGCTCACTGGGCTAAAAATGGGCGTGTGTGCACACACACACGCACACCTGCCGAAACTCTGCCTGCAATTCAAAGGCTGTTCGCAGAAATTCTTCTAGCATCCAGCATCTGTTAGTTGGAAAATGCAAATTACCCTGATTTGCTGCATTTTCTTTCAAGAGATTGGAGGAGAAGGATGTTTCTGGGCCTTGTAAGTCAGCCCATTTTCAGCACAATAATTCTCCACTTAATCTTATTCAAGAGGAAATCATTTGATCTCTCACAGGGAAAATGTCCCAAATCACTGCTTTGCCTAATTCTTGATTTTTATATTATTAATTGATACAAAAACCAGTGCTGTGCAAATTGTTTTTTCATAGGACCCTCTGGCTCCTGGAAGTTGGGGTGTGGGTTGGGTGGAATGGGGGGAGTCGGGGCGGAGCTGTGAGAGGAGAGTGAGGAGGTTGGCTCCCTGCTGTCTGTCTCATCAGAGACAAAGCTGCCCTGCCTTTACCTCCCAGGATGGTGGAGTTTCATAGTTTTTTTAATTTACCTTTATTAAAATAAGCATTTAAAATAATTATAGAAAATGTAGCAGGTATTTTCATATTCAAGATATTCATTCAAAGGTTAAGAGGAAGGAAGAAGAGATCCTGTTTCTGATATCTTACAAAGGAAATCTATCTCTAATATCGAATACCATACTGAGATTATATTCTTGGGGTCTAAATTTGTTTAAGCTGTTGTTTAAGCTTTAATATTGTAAAAAAGGGTGGGGGGGGGCTATGTTAGTGTGTGTGACTTCATAAAATCCATCAGCAAAAATCATGAAACAATGTAGCAATCATTTAACCCAAAGATCAATATCCTCTAAATGGAATGTATCTTTATCACTCAACAAATATTTGATTTGATATACTAGGAAATGGGGGGCAACAATGAAAGAGGCAGATGCAGTCCTGGTCCTCAAGAAGCTTGTGTCTTCTGAGAAATCCAGGAGTTTCATACTTTTAGAACAGAGGTTTCCTTGGTGGAGATAATGGGATACATAATCTTGCTGTTTTGAATATTCTTCCTATAATTTTTCTTTTCCTGTAGCATTCATAACCCTATTCCCTAAAGTTTTTCTTAGAAATGTAGTATTTAGATAAAATAATTGAGTTTTTTCAGCATAACTGGTTTACTGAGAAAGTATATTTCAAAATCACTATGCCACATGAATTGTCAAGGTGTGTTATATTTCTTCAGTATTAGAACCTAATCCCAGCAAAATAATTTTTCTGAATTTCTCTCCAGCATATACATTTTCTTTTAAAACAATGGGTTGGAGAAATAAAGGTTTATTGGAACAAGTTTTGCCTACTTTTTCTCTACCTCCACCTTTGAGGGCGCAGAGAACGCCTTTGTGCTGACTGGCACATCGATGCTTGTTGGTGCACCCTGGAAACTCAGTGTCTTGTTATTACAGTCTTAGATTGAAAGCAGAGAACCTCAAGAGGTCAGCACCTTGGTCACTTTGCCTCCAGAAAAGGATTAGAACTAAACCATCCCTTGTACAATGCCTACTTTTCTACTTTCCATAGAAAATAAAGGCTTTTGGTGACGGACATCTAACAGCCTTCCTTGAGAATGCAGTTTCAACATCTCAGCATCGTTAGGAATTCTAACAGCTTTGAGTGGAATGGCAACACAGGAGTCCAGCTCCTGATTTTGTACTACATTTTCACTCAAGTTTTATCTCTATGTGGTGAGGTGTGACATTTGTCAAAAAGCAATTTATACTTTCAGTACAGTGTTGAATTCTTAGTACAGTGGTTAAGCATTACATAGTTAATCAGACTTGAGTATGTGTTCTCCCTCTGCATTAACTTTGAAAGAAAAAGATAGTGCTGGCAGGTGTGGCTCAGTTGGTTGGAGCATCAACCCATAAACCGAAAGGTTGCTGGTTTGGTCCCCGGTCAGGGTGCGTATGAGAGGCAACTGAGTGATGTTTCTCTGTCACAGTGATGTTTCTCTCCCTCTCACTCTCCCTCCCTTCCCCTGTCTCTAAAATCAATAAGCATGTCTTCCGAGTAAGGATAAAAAATAAATAAATGAAAGAAAAAGATAGTCAGTTATGAATAATTCCTGATTGCTAACACTGACATTTCACCTAAACTTGCTTCTCCCCGCATTTTTGCGTTTCTGTATTCCATTGTCCCAGTGTCCTCCAACTCCAACTTCTCAGAAGTCACCCTGGCAGGTTTAGCCAGTAAAGAGAACTTCAGCAACGTCAGCCTGCGAAGCGTCAACCTGACAGAGCAGAACTCTAACAACAGTGCTGTGCCCTACAAGAAGCTGATGCTGCTGCAGATCAAAGGTATTTCGGAGCAGCAGAGAGGAGGGACAAGGGGGCCGGGGCTTCAGCCGGGCAGCACCAGGGGCCCAGACTGCCCTCAGCTGCCTGTCATGGAGGGAACTCAACGCTCCCTGCGGACCTGTGTGCCAGGTGCTGAGCTACCTCCTCTCAGGTGTTGTGCCCACTGAGGCTCGGGGGGTGAGTAATGTGCCTGAGGTCAGCAGCTTGAACAGCATTGCTGATCTGAACCAAGGCCCCTCCCATTCGAGAAGCTCACCTTTTGTGGCTGCCTCCCCGTGCCCCATGGCCCCTGCCCCACACTGCCATGCAGTCACCAGACCCCGTAAGTCGTCAGAGTGTTCTCTCCGCTCAGGGCAGCTGCCCTCAGGGAGGCCAGGGGGAGACAGGCACACCCTTGGAGTAGGAATCAGGGGAAGCAAAGCAGATGAAGCAGGCCAGGGTCCCACTCCATCACCCTTTCTGTCCATAGCAAGGGGACTTAGCTCTGGGCTGTGAGGACAGGCTTGGCTGTGTCCAAGAGGCAACTCCTGGAGAGTAATCATCAGGAGAGGATGGATGAAATAGCCTGTCCATCTGTGAGGATTTCCAGTGTGTTTCAGTATAACCACTGTCCTATTCAGTGACAGGCTCAAACAGCCAACCTCTGTTCCTGGTCCTAACCTGGAGACTACACCACACGTGTAACTGTAGGCAGAACCATCAGCAGTCATCTAAGAGAAGGTTCTGGTTCCCTCAGGACTCCCCCGTGGTTTCAAGTGGAAACTCCCAAGAAGCAGACACAAAGGCACAGCCTCACTATGGCTGGCCACGGTCATTAAATGTAGGAGTGGGCTCAGTGGAGAGAAGGCAACGAGGAGATGAGGGAAGGGAGTGTGGGTGCCGTCTTTCCTGGAAACCCAGCTGATGCATCTGTGTGCTGAAACAGGACACGAATTATGGGCCTAAGAACGTGGTGACATGTGGGAAAGCACTAAGGGAATGTAATCTATGATGCTGTCATTCTAAATCCCCCTCTACCACTCCCGGTCATGGGAGCTAGTATTGATAGACGAGACTCTTTAGAATTGAAAGGGATACTTCAGATGGGGTCCTTCCTGGTCCTTCCCGTGGCTGGAAGAGCTCTTTCCGGGAAGACGGTAACTCTTTGCCTCGTGTTCAGGAAGAAGACATGTGCAGACGAGACTAGTTGAGCCTCGCGCCTCGTCACTCAACAGCGGTGACTGCTTCCTCCTCCTCTCTCCCCATCACTGCTTCCTGTGGGTAGGAGAGTTTGCAAATGTCATCGAAAAGGCAAAGGTTGGTATCCGAAAAATAAAAGTAGTTAAGCATCTCCTTTATACACTGATAGAATGTTCTCCCAGTTGCCAGGTAATTACAAAGCTTCCCAAGGGCCTGATGCCCTGAATGTCTGTCATTAGGTACTTAAGTATGTTATTTTAGAGGGATTACAACCTATCCCTCCTGGTTTTAAGTCCTTCATTTGTTCTCAGTCTTGTGTAAGAAAGGAACTAGCACATCACTTCAAAATTGCTTATCCCAGGTACCTATGAAATTTCTCTACAGACCTTGAATGAAGATCTCCTGGGGAAAAGCCCAGAGAACAGGTTTTTTTGGGGTTTTTTTAATTCACATGATCTGCTGAATTTGAAGATTGAGAATTGTAGCTCTAAAGATTTGATACCCCTGGTTGTTCAGTTACATTTTCTTGACTTTGTTAAAAATACCCAGCCACCAATGTCTCAGGTTCCTATGGCCACAGGTCTCCCTTTCAGACACACACCATTTCTGGTCTTGGATTTCACTGTGGGCCACTCCAGCTAGCCACAGGCTTGTCTACCCAGGTAATTGCGTCCCTCTCTTTTTTCAGGCCTCAGAACTTGCAACTTTAATTCAGACAAAGAGGGAACTTGGTTGTAGAGCTACTTATATCCAAACTATCGAAGAAGGAATTAACACACACACTCATGCAGCCAAAGACTTCTGGAAGCTTCTGGGTGGCCAAACCAATTACCAATGTAAGAGTTTACTGTATTTCCGAGAATGACAAGACTCAAATATCCTTCCTTCTCCCTTAGTTCATTCTTCTAAACCAACTCCATTTTCGCATCTAATGTGAGACCCTCTTCTGTTTCATGTCCCAAAGCTGCTGGAGACCCAAAAGAAGATGAACTATATGAAACAGCCATAATAGAAACAAATTGCACTTACCGTCTGATGGACGACAAGCTTGTTCCTGATGACGACTTCTGGGGGAAAATCCCAAAGTGCTCCCTTCTGCAGTCAAAAGAGGTACAGTGAGTAGGCGAAGCCCTCCGCCCAGGGCGGCCCAATAAAACAGATAGTAAGTGCCACGTAAATGCTAGTCAGTATCCTCACGGACTGGGGCATCTTTTGAAAGGATATTTCTTTGTGATGTCAAATCCTTACCACCATCTCAAGTACTAATACAGAATTTAGAATATTGTTCAGAGGAGATTCAATAAACCATTGAAGACTTTCCTATTATAGGCAAAATGTGTGTATTAGCCGTATTTCTTGATTTTTTAATAAATATTAAATAAAATATTCTTCAGTCCTTAAGTTTCAGAAATAACAGATGCTTATATATATAATTTCCTTTTATATGCCTTTTCCCCTCTCACACCACTAAATATTTATTAAATTCATACATTTCTAGTATCATTAAGCATTCTAAGTATTGAGAAAAAAGTGAAAGACACAAAATTTCATTGAATAGAAGAGAATTATAAAGAATGTAATCCAAAGCTCGATTGATTGTACAATATGTATGGCCATTTAAGTTTTAAAAAGTCACAGAAAAAGAAATAATCAAAAATAATGTTAAAGAGAAAGTGAAATTGAGCCTAGCTTAAAATTAAATAGAATTTGGATTACTGGAAAAGAAGGGAGAAATTATTCTAGGAAAAAAGGGTAGAACAAACCGTAGGCATAGAAATAAGAGATAACACCACACTCATGTATTCATTCAGCCAACAGTAAACCCTACTGTAAATGTAAGTATGGTATGGTCTCCACCCTTGAGGGCTTTGGAATTATATAGAGGAGAGATGACATCCCTGGGTCCTCTGTGCCTGGCATGTATCGAGTGGCCTGTATATGCTAAGCAAATGAATGAGTGAGTGAGTGGATGAATGAATGAATGAATGAATGGAGGGAAAAAAGAAGGGAAGGTGAGAAGAAGGGAGGGAGGAAGGGAAGGGAGAAAAAGGAAGGATGAGAAGAAGACATTCTTAACTCTTTGATAAATCAGAACTTTTAGGTGGCTTCAGTGTTCAGAGGAGGGATCATTAGCTGGGGCATTTAGGACCACAAGACAGAATCCTACCCGTGGGCTAGAGGCTGGCTAGACAGCGTCAGCTGGTCAGATCTTATTATCTTTTTCTGTCTGTATTGATTGCTCATCGCCTGTTTGACTCACTGTCAATAGGGACCCTGATTCAACTGGAGCTGGTCCTTGAACTTGCTAAATTCTGCTGTGCCATTCTCCCAGGTACTGGTGTTTGATTTTGGTAGTGAAGTTTACGTGTGGCATGGCAAAGAAGTTACATTGGCACAACGGAAAATAGCATTTCAGCTGGCAAAGCACTTATGGAATGGAACCTTCGACTATGAGAACTGTGACATCAACCCACTGGATCCTGGAGAATGCAACCCACTTATCCCCAGGTACTGCTGTGACCTTGGATGGCATTGGAGGGCCAGCAGATCCCTCAGGGGCCTCAGTTCTTGCCCCGTTGTCTACTGTCACTCTTCAAAGGTTTTTGTTTTCATAAATGAGTGCAATGCAGTACCGTGAATATTCACAGAAGAACATTTATTTAGCTTTCACCTAAATAGTACAGAAATATGGATGTTGTCATCTTCTGGAAGATGTTCGTTATATTTCATTTCTTGAGTGAACAAATTATTCTTACCTGCGGCATTCCAGGTGCTCTTATGACAGGTGAATAGCAGTTGTTTTAAAAAATTGCACGTCGATCTGAAAAATCCCCAGGCTCTGGAATTCAGCCATCGACATGAAGGTGCAAAAGCAATGTGTTTCCTTCTAACTCATCACTTTCCCAACATGCCTTTAAGTCCCAGGGTTTATCATTTATTTGGTAGTAGTTGATGTTTATGCCTTTTCTTGGAAGGAGGGGAAAGATATGGCATTAAAATAATGATTGTAATTTTAATATTTTCTACAGTGTCCTGGACTTTTTAAAGTAATTTTGGCAAATCATAAGGATATGCACAATCTCTAAGAAATGTGATCATAAGAAAAAATAATTCTTTATACCAAGGGATTGTCCT
Source organism: Mormoops blainvillei (assembly GCA_004026545.1). Classification (NCBI taxonomy): domain Eukaryota; kingdom Metazoa; phylum Chordata; class Mammalia; order Chiroptera; family Mormoopidae; genus Mormoops; species Mormoops blainvillei. The sequence continues at coordinate 37,856 of PVJD01001086.1, read as the reverse complement.
TTTTCTTAACAACCAGGCTAAAAGAAGTGTTTTTAAATTACGTGTGCCACATAATAGGTTAGAAATAGGTATGCCACCAGACAGCAGAGAATATTAGGTATCACACGACTGTATTTTAATGGGGTCCATTGAACTAATATATAGATTTCAACTTTCCTACCTAGTTTCCTGTTTTAAAATCAAATTATTGATTTTATTATTATCAAATGGAAACAATTAAAAATTTTGTCTCCATCGGTGAAAAGTTCTCAAATCCTTTTAAACAAGTCCACATTTCCCCTAAAATCAGTACTGTAATAACTAGCACTTTACTGATGGAAGCTAAGGCTAAAAAGGATATTTTATTTGGTATATAAGTGAAAAACATAATTCTGAAGCGTGAGATCCACGTGATGGGTCATTCCTGTTTAGCAGGGACACAATCACAGGTCTAGAAGTAGATGTTTTCAACATCTCCCAGATCAGAATCAGCTGAAGGGTTTTAAAAATGCATGTGCTGGGCCCAGCCTCAAAGAGGTGTTTTTAGTCCATGTGAGATGCGGCTTATGTGCCGGTATGTCTTAAAAGCTCCCCAGAAATTGTAAGGTGCAGCCAGGATTAAGCATCTAGCACTTCTGAAGAAACAAGGAGGCTGAAACCACTGAGGTGCCATGGCTCAGTCCGCGTCACTGAGGTGCGCACTGGACCGTGCGTGTCAGGATGGGGACGGCAGACCTGCTCCTGCTTCCATCCCCACCCTCACACCGCGGCTGGTCTCCTCTAGTGTTCATGCACGCTCACAGCTTGAAAGATGATACATTTCTGAAGCTGAAACCAAGGGCATTTCCTGTAGGCATCTTAGCAAGTCTGCAATATATATATATTTTATATATATATTATATATATATTTTATATATATTTTTATATATATATATTTATATATATATATATATATATAGACAGTCATTCAGATCTTTCTGGTGAAGACCACAGCATTTTATGGAGTCCTGCATCTTCCACAGTTGCCGACACTTGGTTCCTTAAGTCCCCCGGGAGTACGAGGCAGCAGTGTTTGCACGCTGCCTCGGTCTCCTCTGAGACAGGCAGCCACTGTGATGTGCATCAGCCACGATGGCAGAACCTGTATTCGATAACCAAACAGGAGGTGGTGAGGCAGGAACCCCAGCAGGGCCCAGTGAGCACTGCCCATCGGTCTGGGGGGATATATGCATCCCGGTCGCGATCCATAGCCCAAGATTGATTTGGAAGGATGAGAAATACCTGCACCTTCCTCAGGGGTGGGCCGTTTAGAGCATGTATTTTCTCAGCCGTACAGGCATACCTCGTTTTACTGTGCTCCATGGACGTTGTGCTTTTTACACATTGAAGGCAGGACCCTCCACCAGCAAAAAGAGCAGACTTGCTTTATTGCAATGCTTACATATCGGAGTGGTCTGGAACCCAACCCGTGGGATCTCCGACGTATACCTGGACATTTTTCTAAGTTACCTTTTGTTTTAAGCACAGTTCACATTCTGAGGTCCTGAGGCAGGACTAGACCTCCAGGTTGGGCCATGTCATTTCCGTCCTGTGTCCTTGTGCTCTCCCTGCCTATTATGGAGTCCAGTGGCCTAGAGATAAACACGTAAACATTTGCTTTGTAATATGTGAAAGTATGTTCGGTTCAGTAACAGAGAGGAGAGTGGGGAGTTTTGTTCTAACATGACTTAATAGAATTCAGGGTAAACTCCCATCTGCTCAACTTGACAGAAACTTGGAGAGCACAGAGGTGCCTGAAGGGGGCAAAGAAGACATGCATGTGACCCCTGCCTCCCCAACTCCCAGTCTAGTGCACCACCCCCCAGGCTATCCCAACTGCAAGAATTTGCTAGAACAAGAAAAGTCAGTCCTAACACGATTTGCTCATCAGTTCCGTGAACACAAAGCTTTGCAAGGCTTCAGGCTAAAATAATAAAATGTCACTGAGTTGGTAAAGTCAGTAAGAATAAACCACCCATTCTGTGTACTACTTATGTATTCTGAGGTTTTTGTTGTTTTGTTTTGTTTTTTCCAATAACCACATGTGTTTGTTTTTGATTTCTTTATTTTATCATGGCTTAATCTTCGTTCTTTCCCTGTCTGCCCTCCCTCCACCCACCTGCAGAAAAGGACAGGGGCGGCCTGATTGGGCAATATTTGGAAGACTTACAGAACACAATGAGACTATTTTGTTCAAAGAGAAATTTCTTGATTGGACCGAATTGAAGAGACCTAATGAGAAGAATGCCAGTGAACTTGCCCAGCAGAAGGTATTCCAAGTAGCCAGGCCTGAAACCTCAGGGCTTGGTTTGGGTCCCAACGTAAGAGGCCTGAAAGCTCAAAGCCTTCCCAGGGTTTACCAGTAGAACAGCAAACCAGTTTCCAATTATATTCCAACCCTAAGAGTGAAAATAGTCCTGCTTGAGCCTTTGAGTTTATGAGCGTCCCATTCACTACAGCGGGGTGGGTATTCAGGCCTCCCGAGTCTGTCCCGTAAATGCAGCCTTTCCCTAATGCAGTTCAGCACTCTCAGACAGTGTGAAAGCTATACTCTTACGCTGTCCCATTAACGGTGAAACAGTGTGGTGTGTGAGAAGAAATGGCTGGAGAAATAAGGAACCGAACAGGCGTTTTTATGTTTCCTTGTAGGAAGATCCTAGGGCCGAAGTCAAGCCATACGATGTGACCCGGATGGTGCCAGTGCCCCAAACGACAGCCGGCACTGTGCTGGATGGGGTGAACGTGGGCCGTGGCTATGGCCTGGTGGAAGGGGACGACAGGAGGCAGTTTGAGATTGCCAGTGTCTCTGTGGATGTCTGGCATATCCTTGAATTCGACTATAGCAGGCTCCCCAAACAGAGCATTGGGCAGTTCCACGAAGGGGACGCCTATGTGGTCAAGTGGAAGTACATGGTGAGCACCGCAGGTTAGTGACTCACGTTTCCTTCAAACTGAGCCAGGCCCGACCTCAGCGCGAAGGCTGCAGGGCTGCTGGAGCTGGGCTCCCTGTCTCACCCTGGCCGTGTGGGTGCAGTTGTGCCAACATGCTCGTTTGCTTTGAGAACCACTTAGTAAATCTATAGATGAACTCCTAGCAACCCAGCATTGCTAACGTCTGGGATATGTCCTTGTAGAAATTAAACTGCCACGTTAAGTTTTTTCCAGGACCCTTATTCCCTCCTTTACCCTATCCCCAGATGTTTTCTAGGAAAGTGACAGTTTGCCTCCAGATGATACTTGCCATGTGGCTGGATGCTGTTTAAATTAAAGTTGTTAAGTAAAGCATATCTGGAGGATTTAGAACTGAAACCAAATGGTATAGTAATGTTATTGCAAATACATGCACAAAAAATGTATTAAAAATGAAAGAAGCTATTCCCTACGAGGCTAAGAACCCAGCAGTGCTTTGTAAATCTGGTAGAATAAATACACAGTCAAACTCCTCACAGTCCCATTGGAGAAATATTCTTTCTAGCAAAACACTCAGCTGTGTGCTTTGTACCAGGGACAAAAAGTAAGGACAGCGAGTGAACTTTGAGGGGGGAATTCCTTTTCTTTGTCAAAAAACAGTCACTATCCGTGTCTTGCACAGCATCCGTCATCCTCACCCATTTAGCAGACAGTTTATGTCACAGCTCTGTGATTTCGAGATTCATCTCCAGAAGGCTTGATTCACCTCCTTACAGTCCGCTTACCCTCCAGGTGGCTTGCGGATCAAACCCCTGCAGACTTAGAACCATTTGATTTTTCCTAATTTATCAAAAATAAATCCTTTAATCAACTGGACAGCATTTACTGTGTGTTAGACTTTTTATAGGAAACAAGTAAATATTTCAGACCCTGCCTTCAAGAAGAACATGGTGTAAATGACAGTGAGGCACAGGCAGAGAGAGGCCCCCACTTCGTGCTGAAGGAGGAGGCCCCGATCCCCCGAGATGGCATCTGCCGCAGCGGGAGAACACAAGGGCTGTGTGGGGCTGTGCCCAGAACTGGGCTCAGGCCCTTAGGGCCACCCCACCCACAAGGTACAGGCTGGGCCTTTACCTCAGGCTCTGACTGAGCGTCTTCTCAGAGACTTCATGTGTTCTGTCCCTATGCTCACTGTTCCCACAAGGAACAGGACACCAAGATTAAGTGTCTCCCCCTGAAGTCACGCAGCTGGGGGAGAGCAGAACTGGATACTGAAACCATTTTCCCTTTCGTAAGGAGGCCATGACTTAGAGGGCAGTTCACAGGCCCTGGAGCCATGTGGCCTGGGTCTGAGTCTTCTCTCAGGCCCTCCATACCAGCTCAGAGTTGGGCAAAGTTACTTCACCTCCCTGGGCCTCGGCTGTCTCACCTGGAAAATAGACATTATACCACCCAGCCCACAGAACATTACAGTCTAGTATTATACTGTTTAGCACGTGCCTTGTGCCTTGCAGGTATTCACATGGTAGGAGCGGAAAATCATCATCATGGACACCTCAGTCCCAGGAGTGGCAGCATAATTACAACATTTAACTTGAAGATGAGATAAAATGGATTTACCCAAAATGATAGCAACCCCCATGAGTCACTGTTGCAGGTTTCAGCTCCTTGATATGACACAGAGTTGGCAAACAGAAGTAATGATCTGTGCTGCTGGTTGGCCATAAAAACAAGGACAGGGAGTTTAGCGGGGGGAAAACTACTACTAACCTTTGGGGCTGTGGAACAGGGAACTTGAAGGAACAACCTTTGAAGACATACATAGTTCTTGTTCTTAAGATACACACGGAACCACATGTATTATAAAAGGAGACCAAGGGGCTGTACAGTGTGAGATCGAATCATTTCCTTGCCTTAGCTGTTGGTTATAAAAAAGAAGTAATAGCAAGTGAATGAATGAATGAAATGAAATTTAAATGAATCAGCAGATAATGCTAAGATCTGAGGTCTTCGTAGACTGTTTACTCGGAGGCCCCTAAGAAATAACGATTTGAGTTAGGCAAATACTGTGTGTATTTCTTCCCAATAGACAATGTGTTCATCTCACAGCCAGATTCAGCAGTCTCTTTATGGGCAAAGTTACAACTTTGAAGAAGTCCAGTTTCAGAGAATTAAGTTAGAGTGAGGAGCATTCAGGTTCCAGACCACCCTCTGGGAGCAGAAAATTGTAGACCAATGGCATTTGCAGTCAGGCTATGGTCCTCATGGAAACACTGGCCCCTTGGCATGTGCCAGTCCAGCCCCTCGTCACTCGCCCCCAACAAGGCCTGCACCTGCAAACAGGATTGAACTCGGAGCTCAGAATGTGCCGGGACGGGATCAGCAGACAGCAGCAGCTCCAGAGGCAGTGCTGTCTTCCTTGGGGTTTATACCAGCCACCCGCATAGGCACGCAGACAGGCCAGCCCTGTGGGTTCCATGAAAGGAAGACTAGAAGCCTCGGTGGGCCGGTGTCCTGCCCTAGTGACCACTTCAGGGGCTACAGGGCATGGCTTGTGCCCCTGAACCTCCGAAGGTCAGGAAACAAGCTGCATGAGGCCCCCGGTGATGCTGGGTCCGGCCACTCTGGAGCATGATAAAGGCCAAGCTCCTCTAAGCAGGCAGGCGGTAAACGGGGTTCTGCGTCTGACCACCTGACCAGGAGCAGTTCTTCGTACTTTGCTTTCCTGTTACTCCTCAACACAACTGCTGCTAATAAACTTACTCTTGAAAGTATTTTGATGGCATCAGCAGTTTAAATTAGGCATTTGATCAGGCTATAATAATTATAGTCCAGAAGTTCTTACTAATAAAAGGTCAATCTTTACTTTGCTAAAATTAAAAATAAATAAATGAGTTAAAAATTAAGCTGTACATAGGATTGCTTTCGGGTATGATGAAGAAAATTGCAAAAAAAATAGTGAAAAGTCTGTTTAATGAAATATTTTTAAAGAAATGCAATTCCATTTTAAGTAGATACGCTCAAGTCCATTTTAGAATGTTAGGATGTGAAACAGCAGTTATTAAGCATGACTACATATTTACACAATGTATTTAGGTGCTAACAAATCCCAAGATAGGTATCAATGGCTGTGATCTATTTTAAACATATCTTTTCCCAATAATCTAGCTAACACAGTTTCACTCCATTGAAGATTGCTAATCAGAAGCAAACCTTTGTTCTTATCTAAATCAGCCTAAATTTCAATCACGTGGCTTCCAAATTAATTGTGGATCTTTATACTCTGTTCACTGGTGGCTGCTCTTTCACAATGCCCACATAAAAACAGACCTGGCCAGTTCAGTTCTACGTAGATGGCACGAAAGACCGTGCTTAGTCAAAACACTTTAAGAATTATAATCATTTATGAAAACTGTTATAGAGTACTTTGCTAAAGGCACCCCCCCCAAGAAAACCCAAACAAACAAATAAACAAGTCAATATGGCTTCTGACCTCTTGAAAACTCAAATAAGCTTTCTTCATACCTTCAAACCTCAGAACAACTGTGATTTGGTACATGGAATTGGAGCTGAGAAAAATTGAAGTAATATAGAACAGAGAGTCCAGTTACTGTCATTAATTTTTAAGGTGCATGGTGAGTGTTAAAACCACCCACATCCTCCCATTGTTGACTCCCACTTACTGGGCCACTGGGCATTTGAGTCCACAGCTTGGTCTCCTGACTTTGCTCAGGCCTCCACTCAACCGCCTCTGCAGAGCGGCCTTCCTCCACAGGTAGTCCCCTGGGCACGCATCCTGCCCCTGCCTGTCTTCCACATCCCTGCCACTGTCTCCAGAGCATCTTGCTCATCTATTCATTTATTAGAATGAAAGCAGGGAATTTGTCCATCCTGCTCATCCTTGTAGCCCCAGTATCCTAAAAAGCTCCCTGGCACATAGTAGGTGCTCAATAAATAACTGCTGAACAAATGAGCATGGGGAGTTTGGAGGGAGAGCTATCTCTAAAGGTAGCGATTTTGAGGTCTGAAATACTGTCTAAATCGACCACTTGACCAATTAACTTTCCGTGACTGCCCTTCAGTGAGATCGACCTTCTGTGGGCTGCTAATATGTCTCAGATGTCTGCGAGGTGCCAGACAGTAAGAACAACCAGCACTTAATCCTGGCTACAGCCCTGGTGACAGATATTATTTAAATCCCAGATTATTTTATGAAAGTGATACGTCAGCAATTCATCTCATCCATTTCTGACAGAACTTGGAGGCTTCAAAGTGTTTTTCTTTTTTTACTAAAATAGTTTTAACAGACTAAAAATTTTCCTTTGTGCTAAAAGCTGGCCCAGCTGTTGTTTTCAGTATCTCTTCTCCACCAGCTAATCTTTGCCAGAGAGGGGTATGATACGGAAAATGCGTTTGCATCTTGGGGAGCGGAGGGTCCTGCTCTGGCAGTCACCACTTTCTCAGTCACACTCAGAGTGTCTGCCGCCTTCCCCTAGGATGGTATGCGTTGTCTTAGGGTCCCAGGAATGCCATTCAGATCACTTCTCTCCTGCTCAGAGTTCAGGATCAGTTAGCTGGAAGAAGGTGGTTTTTCTCTTGTCCTGCAATACGATTCACTTTCCCTGTAGTGATGAATGATTTCTCCCCAGCCCTGTGGCCCAAAAGCTGTTTCTTTCCTGTTTGTCCTCAGAAAGCCTGAGGAGAGAGCCGTGAACTTGCTCTTCCTTTGTCTTACCTGCCACTCACATGCCCGCGCTGTTGTGTGTGTTCGCAGTGGGGAGCCGGCAGAAGGGCGAGCACGCGGTGAGGGTGGCCGGCAAAGAGCGGTGCGTCTACTTCTTCTGGCAAGGCCGGCAGTCAACGGTGAGCGAGAAGGGCACATCAGCTCTGATGACAGTGGAGCTGGACGAAGAAAGGGGTGCCCAGGTACGTCCTGCAGAGCACCGCACTGGAAAGGAGAGAGATGCCCTTTCCAGGAGCACTAGGGTGTAGCCTGGTCCCCGAAGGACCTGATTCTAAGGAACAAAGGCAACTCACTCAACACACTCTTAGTCCTGGTCCCACTTCTCCAGATTTCAGTCTGCGCCTCACTTTTCTCCCCACCACCCTTCCACCACTCGGCCAAGAAGGCCCACCTGTTGTTGTAACATGATCTTCAACAAAATGATGTATCTGCAAATAGCAAACCCACAAAACAAGGACAGAGAGCCAATGAGTGTTTTTTAAAACTTTCCACTTAACTAATCATCAAGGAATTGCAAAGAAAACAAAGAGGTGCTCTTTTCCACTTTTAAACTTGGTGAGGGTCTGTTTAAAGACTGGATACCCGGTTGGCAAGGGCTCCCTGGGATGAGGACCCTTGCATGCTGTCGTTGGAAGTGTAACTCGAAACAGCCATCCTGAAGAAGTTTTGGCTCAAGAGCCTCAAAATACTCATAAACTTTGATCAGTTATTCCACTTACACAAATATACCCTAAGGAAAGATCAGAGATTAATGTAAAAATTTGTATTTCCAACATCTGCATTCCTCAGAGCAGCTCCCCCCACCCAGTGATTTTTTTTCCAGAACAGGCCAGGTCACGTCTCCCCCTTGCTGTCGCCGCACTTGGCCTGCAGTCTCAGCAGCCTCCCTGTGGCCCACCGGCACGTCACGGCCAGCCCAGCGCAGCTCTCCAGCCTTCCCTGTTCTTGCTCGGGCCCCCGCCTGCAGCGGGCTGCTTGCTGTCCCTCAGACACACCTCTTCCAGCGACCCGGGGCCTTCACACTGTTCTCACTGACTGACACGCTCCCCTGGATCTGTGTGTAACTCTTGTCCGATATGATTCAGGTTTATGCTCCAATGTGTTATTTTTTTCATAGCACTTCCCACTATGTAAAAGTAAAACTACACGGTCATTTTGTTTCCTCATTTATGATCTATCTCCCCCTCAAACGTGGGACCGTATCTGTCCTGGTCTTCGTTACCATAACAGCCACAGACCCAGCATCATAATGGGCAGACACTACTACCCAGAACCAAGGTTTTAGAGACAGTTTTTTAGTGTTCAGGTTGTCTATGCCATTCCATCCTTCAGCACCAGTAACCAAGAGCTGACTCGGGGGTTTTTGGGAAATATGACGCCACGTGCAGGTATTTTTACTACCTTGGATGAATGGTTAACAATAGCAGGAGGGGAGAGAACAGAGGGATTTTCTCCAGAAACAGAGCAACGTTCATCAGCCTTCCAGCTTCCTAAGACCCAACCCTCTTCTACTATGGGCTGTATTTACCGATTGTTGTTAATGACCATAGTGTTTTCACCTATTCCCGATGACGGGTCATTTCAGTGCCTTTTTCTTTGTTTTTCTTTTCTTTGTGTGTGTGAGGGCTCTGAATGAATGCCCTCGAAATCATCTTTAGAGTTTTGAGTCTTAATCTCTCTAGTTGAAGCACTTCAATTTTTGTCACTCCAACAGATGGAAAATGATTTTATGCCTATAAACCACTGCCACAAAATGGCACTTAATTATGCAAAATGGGCCCTGAGATTGATAAACTAACTCGTGCCGAGGAATGCTTCCTACCCTCAGTGCTCCCCAACTTCCAGCCTCAGTAAACAATTTCCTCGTTAAGGGAAAATGCCTTGCCAAAGTGAGAGTGAGTTGACTCACCCCCAACGTCATTATGGAGCCGCGAACACCGGATGGAAGGGAACGCGTCAGCAGCAGTGAGGGCAGCCTGTGGCTGGCGGGCACGGGCCCTGGGACTGGACTCTTGGAAGGGTTACGAAAGACGCCCTTCTTTCCCCCCAGACTGACAGCGATCTGTCATTCTCATTGCTCAGGGGTGTACTTTGTTAAAAATGTGTGTAAATCAATCAAGTTACATCTATACCATGAAATACCATTTAAATATCAAAATACACATTAAAAAAATGATAACAGACAAACTCCGAGTGAAAAAAATCAGGATAGAAAGCAACACAAAACAACAATCCAATTTTTGTTTGGGAAACAATATATACCTGAAAAAAACTTTGAAAGGAAATCTATATCCTGGAATTTTAAAAGTAGTTATCTTTAGATAACGGTATGTCACTGGCTTTTGCTTTTGTATTTCTTGACATGTTTTCAGGTTTTCTGCAACAGGGAGTGTAGTTTGTATGGCTGTGGAAAACCGGCACAGGTTACTGATGTTAATGTGTTTACCTTGGAAGGTCCAAGTCCTCCAGGGCAAGGAGCCCCCCTGTTTCCTGCAATGTTTCCAGGGGGGGATGGTGGTGCACTCCGGCAGACGGGAAGAGGAGGAAGAAAATGCGCAAAGTGAGTCACTTTTACTGGTAGAATTAGATTTTTGTTCCTCTCCTGGAAGGTATTTTTATAGATGTCGGGGTTATTAAGTCTCTCTTCATATGGCTGTGGCTTTACCACTGAAAGCATTCTAACGTCTGACTCATAAAGCAGCTTGTTGGAGATCTCATAACCGCCCCTCCTGTGGCGTGCACCCGGCATCCAGTGCTGCCTGCTGGAGGCGGGAAGATTACTTCACCTTAAACGGAATCTTCACAGCGGCTCTGTCTCTGTTGGGGGGGTGGGGGGCGGCGGCAGGAACCCAGTGGATCTTCTATTATAAGTTATGAGATTTTTATTGGCCAGAATCAAAACAAAAACAAAAAGACCTTAGCTTTAGAAGTCTTTAAAATATACCTGATCTATGACTTCAGTAGGCAATTATAAATTTTGCGAAAATGATTTCTCTCTATCATGAACTGGGCACCCTGCTCCTATAACTCTTAAAGGATTTGTGTTCCAGCCGGGCAGTGAGTGCTGCGGGCTCCACCTTCCCTTCAGTGAGAGCAGTGGTGTCAGCGGCTGACTGCTGAGCCGGATTGAGGGGGATCCTGAGGGCTGGTCTCCCCGGGTTAGCATGCCTCGCAACCCTGTGCCTCTGGTGCCCCCTGCAGGCGAGTGGAGGCTGTACTGTGTGCGAGGAGAAGTGCCTGTGGAAGGAAATTTGCTGGAAGTGGCCTGCCACTGTAGTAGCTTGAGGTCCAGGACATCCATGGTTGTCCTCAACGTAAATAAAGCCCTCATTTACCTGTGGCACGGATGCAAAGCCCAAGCCCACACGAAGGAGGTTGGCAGGACTGCAGCAAATAAAATCAAAGAACAGTAAGTGTTGCAGGTGTGAGGGCTTCTTCTGGAAGGGCTGTCCGTCGGGGGTGCAGGCTAAGGCCAGAGGGTACCCAGGGCTCCTGGTGGACGTCCCGGTGTGCTTACAGCGACTTCACCAAGGCTACTTTTGACCATAGTCGGGGCCCCTGACGTTCCAAGTAAATCTGACACAACTCAGCAAAAACTCCAGCTTGAGGGCTTCTCCCACGTTTTGAGGATTTACCTGCCTCATAAAAGGCAGAGTGAAGGATGAGGGAAGGGACCCTACAAGTACTTAATTTCCTCATAGATGCGACTCAGCTTTTTAATTATGAGCCTAATGTCCTTTGTTACTTAAACAGCAAATTTCAAATATCTTTTAAAAGTTCAGAGTTTTAATTTTGTCAGAACAGTGGAATGTTAAAAAGCATTCAGCTAATGAAGACTTGGGCACAGTATAAGACGTCCCCTCTGTAGACAAGGAGAGCATGTTCACATTCTCAAAGGCAGTCCCCTGGCAGTGGGCTATTGGGTCCCTGGGGCAGTTCTCGGACACAGCATAGCAGGAGTGTTGTCCCAGACAGGCACTAACACTGCCCACATACACAGAGAAAACACACAACGCTGCAGCATGAAGTGAGGCCCTCAGGAGTGGGCCGCACCCGACAGTCACCTGTCTAGAGTCAGGCTGTAGCTGGGGTCCCCCTTCCTAGCAGCCCGTGCCACATGGACATTGCCAGCACCCAAAGAAATCCCAGTGTCTTGGTCATTCAGGAGGTGCCCAGTACTTCCTTGGTGAGAACTGGGAGGATCTTGGGAACATCTGTACAGTAAAAATGAGGAGTTTCCCAGGGCCACAACACACCGTGCAAGTGCAGTTTGGTAACATCCATTCTCTGGGCATCGGGACAGTGCACTGCGGGCTCGCTTTCCCTGTGACTGCTCTAACCCCAACAACCACGCAGAGAGAGCAGACGAGATGAAAGGCAAGTGAACTTTCAACACTCAGACAGCTGTGAAGCAAGATCTTTCATCTCCAAACACTGTCCCGAGGGCAAGGGAGAGGGGAGGCGTGATAAATGATGTTCCCCGAGGCATCCAAAGACATTCATGGCCCATTAGACTTTTTACTTGGACCCCTGAGAAAAAACAAAGCAACAAAGAACTCATTCATTCATTCAACACAAATGCTTGAGTGTTTACTTGGTGCCAAGCACAGATTTAGGGATGATGGACTTGCCAGTGAGCAAACCCACGTCTCGGTCCACACAGAGCTTATGTTCTAGCAGGAGAGGATCAAGAATAGTAAATATACATTATATATAAAAATGTATATCATGTTCATTACATATTATAAGCAATTGTACATTGTTCTCTAAGGACGAAGCCAACCCCTACACCACAGAACATGCTTTTATTCATTAGCAAGAATCGTTTAGGTTAAAAAGTAGAAGAGAGATGGTGAACTCACCTGTAGATTTAGTCTTGAATAATTGTGTGCTGTCAGCACTTCCAAAGACTAACGAAAACGACTGGTGTCCATGCAGGTGCCCCCTGGAAGCAGGACTGCACAGCAGCAGCAAAGTGACCATACATGAGTGCGACGAAGGCTCGGAGCCCCTGGGGTTCTGGGACGCGTTAGGACGGAGAGACAGGAAAGCCTATGACTGCATGCTCCAAGGTAAGACCACATCGCGTAGCCTCTGCTCACTCATTTACTCAACACGTACTGATTGAGCACCTACGATGTACGACGCGAGACGCATTAAACCCAGGCCAGATCCTCATGGGCCTACCACCCAATGAGGCTAAATAATGTGTATGACTAGTTATAATGCCAAATAAAAATTTTATGTGTCATGAAAGAGGTATAAGTGAAGGAGGTTGAGAGTTAAAAAGAAAAAAAAAAAACATTACTTCCATGAGGAAAAATCACACCCAGCTCCACAGAGACAAGGCGTTTATATGGAACAACTTACATGGAGCTGCAGGTAGGCATGCGTGACTTGAGAGCAGGGAGGAAGAAAAGAAGATTCCAGGAAACCAGACAAGCGACGTCACAGTGAACCTGTGGAACAAGATGCTTTCAGCGAGGCCAGCTTCCCGGCTGCAGGCAAGGAGTGGAGTTTCACTTAGAGAGTGTATCAGTTTGTATTTAAATGCACAACATACAAAATGTATAAAGATCAACTTAAATGCAGATTAAATAAGAAGAAAAGTTAACAATTACTAAGCAGTTAGGATGATTCAGACACTAAGCACCTGAAAGACATTAACTCATTTAATTCTTACAACCCAACACCCTACCACGTCCACTGAGGAGGACACTGAAGTGTGGAGAAGTTAATCGACTTTCCCAAGGTTGGATGACAGTGGAGTGTACACATAACCCCTCTATTATACTACCTCTCAATTTTTATAATTTTTATATAGTTCTTTCACATAATTAACATTAATGATGGAGAATGTTTAAAAATACAGAGAAGTTAAAAAAGAAAATAAGTCACTTATAATCACATCTCTCAAAGATAACCCGAATTAACATTTCTCTATGCTATATATGCATATTTTTAAAAAGTAAAATTTGGATAGCATTATACACCTTGTTTTGTAACTTGGTTTTTTCCTTTAATTTATTATGGACAACCTCCCATGTTGTTAATATTTAAACTTCAATGGCTGTGGGGTAGTCCATGAATGTTCTGTAACATATGACATTTTCTACTTAACCTGGCTCTAATGGCTGGAGATGAGGTGTTTCCATTTTTTTCTATTACATAATGATACCGTTGTGGATAGTTTTTAAAATAATGATCTGCATCCATTCCTCGTTAAGGTAAGTTCCTAGATATGGAGCTGCTGTGTTCAACTAATAAAAGTCTTGTAATTCATATCCAGATCACCAAGCATGTCAACAGAACGTTGGCACGAGGTTCACCCTCGCCAGAAGAATACAAAGCTGTGCCTTTCCCGGCACAGCCAAGGACTCGGCGCGTCACCTTTCCCCCTTTGCCGACATTGCTGGGGGAAGTGCTATCTTAGCACTGCTCTCAATCAATGGCTTAAAATTGGGAGTGCTGTTAAATGCTTTCTACATTAATTTTTTAGGCATTTGTATTTCTGCTTTGATGAATGTTTTATTTGTGCTTTTTTGCACATTTTTTATTGAGATAGTTATCTTTTCACTATATTCCTTGATATACTAGAGATATTAGTAAGTTTCCTTATTTCCCATTTTTTTCACTTGCCTTTTCATTTTCTTTGTTGGTTTGGAGTTTTGGGGGTTTTTTTGTTTGTTTGTTTTTGCAATGCAATTTTTATTTTTATGTTGTCAATGCATAAACTCTCCTCCTCTACTTCTTTCACAATTATGATTAGAAAGGTCTTACCTGCCTCCAAGTTCAGATAAATGCTATCTATTTTTACACTAATTCTTTGATTATTTCTTGTTTTGCATGAATTCCCCAGTCCCTCTGAAATTTCCCTTGGTACATATTTTGTCTTTAGCTTTGTTCTCTTTTCTTTTGAAGATCCTGGAAATTTTAACTTCACACCCCGCCTGTTCATCCTCAGCAGTTCCTCTGGGGATTTCTCAGCCACGGAGTTCATGTATCCTGCCCGGGACTCCTCTGTGGTCAATTCCATGCCCTTCCTGCAGGAAGATCTCTATAGCGCACCACAGCCAGGTATGGCCCCCAGGGGACAGCGGTTGTGCTGAGCAGCAGAAGATACACCTTCCACAAAGCTATTTTATTTCCCTTTTGCACTTATGAGGCAGTTTTTATTTGTCAAGCACACTGCCAGAACTTATTTTTTATATTATCACATTTAATCTTCACAGCTACCCCCCAAGAAAAGTGGCATCAACCTCATATTATAAGAAACTGAGGCTCAGTTACTTATGTCGCCCAAATGCACCTGTTAGGAATAAGTTGAGCACAGCAGCGTCAGGCCTGGTGTGTCTGTTGCTGCCCCAGCCTTCCCTCAGCCTTCCTGCTTTGTGGCACACAGCTGTCTGCCCCGGTCCGGCTCTGTTTTCACCGAAGACAGAAGAAGCGGGTAGGGGAAAGGGCAGTGATGGCCACATCTCCTCCCTGTCACCAGATAAAGCAAAAGCCCCCAGCAGACTTCTGCCTGCATCCCTTTGGTCAGAGCTCTGTTGCGTGGCCACCCCAGCTGCAAGGGAGCCTGGGGAAGCAAGTGGCCAAGGAGCAAGATGTTGGGAGTATCTGCTGAATTAGGCAAAGGACAGTATCCACTGTACCAGGGCGGCACAGCAGAGCTGTGGCCTCGCCCAGGCCTTCTGATCCCAAGGTCAGGTCTGTTTCCACTCGACCAGCACCTGAGGACAGAACCTCTGTGCTCTTACTCTGGTTGGGACAGTCACAGTCCCCAGAGACTGGGTTGTGTATATAGACCTTCCCACCCTCCCTGCAGCCCAGCCTACGTGGGCCACCCCTCTCTTACAATAAGAGCCCGGAGCCACGGGTGGAACCTCACCTGCCACTGGCAGCCCAGGTCCCCACTTTAAAAGCATGATGGGTACCCAGGTCGAACTGTGGGATATATTAACAAGTATCTTATAAAGAGAGGCTGCTACCCACCCTCTTCACCCTAGGTCTCAGGATGGGTTATGAATCCCCCCTTGGCTTTTCAAGTGCGTGGTTTTCTCAGAATGCTGAAATGCATGCTAGGACTCAGGGCAGGCTGAGCTAAAGCGAGGGCCCTTTTACCATGTGCAGTAGGAGTAGGCTGGTGGCTTGAGGAAGAGAAAAGGTGAGGAACACGATTTTTAGAGCCCATTCCTCTCTCAAAGAGCCATGAACTTCACATCACCGGCGAAGCAGTCATACATGGGCTTGCGCATCAGGGAGGTGTAGGGCAAGCAGGAAGTACTCTCTGGGGCTTCATAGATTCTTCAGAGATAAGTGATACTCTCGCCCCTTAAGTGGCATGTGCATGGCCCAAACACTCTCAGCTCCCTGTGGGTGCCTGCGGTTGGGGAGGGGCCCAGGGAGAAGGGACTGGAGGAGAGACGAGGAGAGGGAAGGAAAGAGGCCCACATCATCGGCACCACCTCTCTCTGCTTAGAGGCTTTCCTGATTTAATATTCGAAGAACGCTCCCTTTGCCCCTGAATGTAACTGCCAAGGGGATTCTGCCCCTGACAAAGGCAGCTGGGAGGGAGGGCATCTGTTAGATTTGGAGAAAATGACTGGAGCATCCATGAAGAGGCGTGATTGCCTGACCTGTCCTCACCCTCGCAGCACTTTTCCTGGTTGACAATCACCATGAGGTGTACCTCTGGCAAGGCTGGTGGCCCATCGAGAACAAGATCGCCGGTTCTGCCCGCATTCGCTGGGCCTCCGACCGAAAGAGCGCCATGGAGACCGTGCTCCAGTATTGCCGGGGTGAGGCATCTGCAAGGAGTGGGCTGGGGTGGCAGGCGAACCCCAGACCCCCAGGAACAGTGACGACCAGCATCCGTTCAGAAGCTAGTGTCAGTGGTTCTCTGCAGACTTGGTCAGAGCCCCAGCCCAGGGCTCCCTTCTGTGCGTACCAGCCAGCTTTGATACAGCCTGGCAGACAGTGGCGAAACCAGTGTTTTTCCCTGTAACCTTTGAGGCTCACTGATTTTCAGATTAGTATATTTTCAGCTGCCAGCATGAATGAGGTTTCATTTTCCTCTTTTATATTATAAAACCATTTAACTTATTACCCTGGAGGTTAAAGGCTGTATAGCTGACCCTTGAACAACAAGGTTTGAGCTGCATCAGTCCAGTTATACAGTTTTTTTTCCAATAAATATACAGCTGACCATCCATATCCACAGATTTCATATCCAGGGATTCAGGCAACTGTGGATCAACAAGTATTTTCGATCTGCAGGTGGGAGCCTACAGCCGCTGAGGGCCAACCCTAGGCATTATTCTACACCATTCTATACAGGGACTTGAGCATCCACGGGTGTTGGTATCTGAGGGCGGAACGAATACCCTGTGGATACCAAGGGACGACTAAGTTTGGGGGGGGTCAAAAGTTATACGTGGATTTTTGACTGCATGGGCGTTGCTCCCCCTAAATCCCCCGTGTTGTTAAGGATCATGCCCTGTCCTGGCTACAACCCTTCTGCCATCAGGATTAATCATGCCGTGGGGCACACTGGCCTCCAGCCCACACTGTCCACACACAGCCTCTCACTGTCCGGGGGAGAAGGCTCCCCCACAGGCAGGAAAGCCAATGGCAACCCTGTTACCATTCATTGTTATTTTTAGCATGATATCAAAAAAGAAAGATCTGTAGTCATCTCATGGTTTTTTTACTATACTGCCCACCTAAAATTTCTGGACTTCTATATAAACCGAAGATGCCAGTAATTCATTTCTTATCTGAATTTCAAATGTTGTATTGATTAGTTTAGCCTCACTAAGTATAAAATGGATTCTGTTCTTGAAAAATCTCTTTAGTAATAAATAACTTATTACACTTCCCACCAAACATTGAAGCTGCAGTGGCTTATAAAATGCTGCATTAGCTGTTTAGTTCTCTTTGCACTTAATGCTGCATTAAGAACATTTCTGCAGGTGAGTGCAGAAGGAAGGATGTGCCCCACCCACTGAGGGAGGCTTCCTCCCATCCAAGGTCCCAGGCACATTTTGTTATGTTCAGAAAACACAGAGTGAGGTGGATTACATGCAGGTTTATGCAAAGTCATATGCATAAAGTGAACGTTACATAAACATCATCCATGCGTTGTTATGAACTACTCATAACTTCCATTTTAAGAATGAAGTCAAGAGATTTGAGCAGAGAGGAAAAGGTTTCAAGGGAAGTCAGAGAAAGACAGGGCCTCCAGGCCCACTCTGGGTCTGCTGACACTTGCATTCTGTGTGACCGCAGGAAAAAATATCAAGAAGCCACCACCCAAATCTTACCTAATCCACGCGGGTCTGGAGCCCCTGACGTTCACTAATATGTTTCCCAGCTGGGAGCACAGAGAGGACATTGCTGAGATCACAGAAATGGTGAGCACGCCCCCTTCCCTGTGAAGGGGGACCCCCACCTTTTGGACTGCAGGGGGACTTGACCTTGGGGAGAAGCGTCCGATTGCATTTTCAGCATATGAACATGTCTTTTTGTTTATAGCATGTTAACAAATCTGTGTAGAATTAGCCTAGGAAGAGGAAACGTTTAAGGAAGGAGAAATCAATTGAAGTATTTTGGTAATTTTCTATACATAGTACTCAGGTCAAAAAACTGAAAAGCAAAGGTAAATTTAATTACTTTGAAAATATCCATAAATAAAAGCTGCCACCTCTTCACTCCCAAGGTCCACATGAGGCACAACAAAGTCCTCGTGTTTCAGACGTTGGCCTGTGATCAAGGAGGCACAGATAACTCCATGATGAATTAACGTGTGCAGATAACTAAGTGAATGACTGTATCATGAGTCACTCCCGATAAGGTGCTTCCCACTAACTTATTCATATTCTTTTATGAGACGACCTGGTATTACCACATGAGGCACCTATCGGAATCACTGTTGCCAAAAAATATTATGAACCAGAATGTTATCATTTCCAACTACGCAGAAAAAAGAAGCGTCCTGCAATTATATAGAATTTCTTAATGTGTGAGTTTTTAACGTTGCTAGGAACAGCAGCTCCAAGAGCGTTTTCGGTTTGGTGGGTAACAGTTCCGCAGGGCTGTTCGTTTTGGTTTTCTTAATGAACAGGAGAGCTGCATTTCGAGGAGAGGGTGGAGATGGCTTGAGCGCATTTTATAGGAGATCTGAATAAGTTTAAACAAGAAGAGTTTGCTGTTGCTTTATAGTGGAGGGAGCCTGTCTCCTAGTGCAAGCATCACCGCCAGTCCTACCCTCTGTGGCCCAGTGGACTTCACCTACACAGGGAAGGCTTGGGCAGCCTGCTTTCCAACATAGTCAGCGAGGGGGCTCTGTTCTCAATAACTGCGTGATCCACGGAACGTCAGAGCTCCAGGGCATGGGAGCACTGTCACTGCAGTCTAAGTTCAAGGCCCTAAATCATGGCCATTCTTTCGTATTCACCCTCGCTCACTGAGGGTGGTGATGGGCTGTGCACTGTCTCACGCAGGCCCGCGGACTTTCAGCCAGTGACCAGTTGGCTTCTCACATCAGCAAGTTGCGAACATTCACTGAGAGCTCACTCTGTGCCAGGCACTGCTCCAAGCACTTTACATTGATTTCTCCATTAATTTCCACAACAGTCCATTAAGAGTCATCGTATTATTATTTGATTTTACTGGTGAAGGAGCCGAGGCACCCAAATAGGAAGCGGCTTGCCCCAGGTCTCAGGCTCAGGCCAGCTCGGAAACCCACCTCTTGACAACTAGTCTGAGAGTGACCCTGGCTGTCACTGCACTGTTGGCCATTCATTCCCCCCACCCAGCCACCAGAAAGGCGGCCAATCTGGGATTCCCTTTAACAGAGAAAGACAAGTTACCTGAATAACCTGTTCAGATTAAATGCACACAATGATTTTGAAAAAAATCCTTCATTCAACCCTGGCATATTCTAGAGGCATTTTCTGATTATTTTAAAATATTGTTAAACATCATTATTGGGATGCTTCTGGTGTTTAGACTTCAAATTTAATGATCTTATGTCCTAATTCCCTCATAGGATAGTCCCTACCCTTTTCTTCTGAGGCAGCCCTGAGACAGGATTTGTTGAACACTTTGGGCTGGGTGAGAGGATACCTAAAGCCAAGGGGAGACCTGGGGGGGCTTTGAGCAATTCCTTTCCACTTTAGAGCCCTGTTTCCCCAAGGGAGGGTCCCCAAGCTGGGGTGCAGATTGGACAGGGTTGTATATTTGCAGGCACATGATAGAGTGTGTTCAGGTGTGGGACACAGTTCTCTCTGCTCCCTCTTCTTCTCTAGGATACAGAAGTTTCGAATCAGATCACCCTTGTGGAAGATGTGTTAGCCAAGCTCTGTAAAACCATTTACCCACTGGCTGATCTCCTAGCCAGGCCACTGCCCGAGGGAGTTGACCCCCTAAAGCTTGAGATTTATCTCACTGACGAAGACTTCGAGGTAAGTGTTTTCTTCAGGTGGTACAGCAATTAAACCGCTCACTGGGCTGGCACGAGAGTCCTCTTACGCAGCCACTGGGCATTTCTCTCGATTCTTCCAGTTTGCACTAGACATGACAAGAGAGGAATACAATGCACTGCCCTCCTGGAAGCAGGTGAACCTGAAGAAAGCAAAAGGTCTGTTCTGAGCGGAGAGACGCTGGTGGAACCTCTGTTGTCACTTTCAATACCATTGGACCAGGAAAATGGATATTTTTTGGACTGGTATTTTTAAAAATATTTTTTAATCAGAGTTTTCAAAACCTAAAGTTATTAGCTCTACTGCTTGTCCTGGAGTTGTGTATTTTGTAAATGTTTAAGAGAACTCTTTGGGAACTCTCTTTCCACAATTCAGCAGGTAATGTTAATAAAAATCCCATAGGTGCACTTCAGCGGCCGGTCCTCGGCGGCTGCCACAGCACTGCCCTCCTGTTCCAGCTAAGCGTTGCCTATTTTTTTTTTAAGCAGTTCTCTTTATAAAGTGTTATTTTGATAGTTTGTGGATTCTAAAATATATATATTTATATAAACACCATATAAATCAAATATGTATTTAACAAAGCAATATGTATTCATTCACTTTTAAGATTTTGGGGGGGGTGTCAAAATAATATTAAAAGGTAGATGGAGTTGCTTCTATGGAATTAGCTCTGCCACCGATACGCATATTCACCGTGTTCGGAAATGTCTCCTTCAGCATTAGGTCTTACTTGTTCTGAGTGCTGCTTCCGGTGCTAAAATGAACAGAAAATGTGCACTTCCTGGCATGGAATCTGTGCGAATTCACCTTTCTACCTTAATGTCTCCCCAAAATGTATAGTGCCTTGTTTTTATGTACAGTTTATATACATAAAAGTTTGCCCTGCATTTTTCGATGATGGTTTGGAACATTATCTACAATTTTACCCTAAAATGGTAGAAATAAAAAACATCTCAATGTCTAATATCTGTTGTAAACATTAAACACATCATCTTGTGACCTAGGACTCCAAAATAAAAGCTTCGGAATAAACACAGCAATTAATTGATTTGTTCACATTGAATTCCAAGCATGCTCCTTTCTGAAAAATATTTTTTTGCAAATGTTAACCTAGTACCAATATTTTCACCATTAAATAGCATCTGCTCTTTTAATTTGGTTTAGGGCAAGATTTTATGCAAGGTCATAAGACTACATAGACAGATAATTCAACCCATAAAATTAGTTCTAAATACTATGTTAAAGACCTATTTTTGCAAATCACCCTATAACAGAACCTCTTTACCCTATAACTATACCTGCATCCACAGCCCAAACTCTATCATCTCAAAATCAGAATCTTGGTGCCTTTCTACATATTGAATATGTAAGGTATTTAGAAAATTTAAAACAAGCCAGAAAACTCTTAACAGGCTCATATGTTGTTACTATCCCATGTCCATTGTTTGAACAAATTTTATAGACCGACCATAAGCTGTTACTGCATCCCCACTTTGTTTTACTTTTAACACACTGAATAACATTTGCCTTAAACATCGTCCCATACTTGTGTATCTGCACCGTGGGACTGTAACCCCTTCCTGGTCCCACCGCTTTATGACTATATGATATCGGGCAGTCCCTGAAGTTTTCCACTGACATTTTCTTTAAAAAAATAAATAAAAGAGTCAATACCAGCTCTCCTGCCCACATCACAGGATTGATTCTTGGTGAGGATCAAGCAGAAACTCATTAAATATTGTCAAATCCTCGGTGGCTGCTGATGTTGATATTTTTGCTATGGTAGCTGGCACAGGGAAGATGAGATTTGAAGTTAAGGAACGGAGTCACACACCTAGGAATTATAGATTAAGCTAAAACAAGTGGAACCTTCCAAAGAAATAAATGTAGAAGGGAAAGGAGAGGGAGGAGCTCAGAGTGCATGTCGCACAGGCAGTAAGCAATGAGAAACAGAGAAGGGCCCCCAGAGCCAGCAGGGCGACCCGTGGAGTGTCCGAAAGAGAGGCAGGGCTGCCTATGTCAGTTCAAAGAGGTGACCCGGATCCTCGTATGCACAGAAAGTGACTGAGTTGCTACAAGAGCTTCCTGTGAAGAACCTGCCGTAGGTGATAGATAAGTGTCATCAGCAATATTAAACTTTGTCATAGGAAGTAGGTATAAAAAAAAATGTGTAGGTTTCAGTACTATCTGCAGTTTCAGGCATCCACTGGGGGTCTTAGAATGTATTCCCTTGGACCAGGGGCACTGCTGTATATGAAATTTCCTGAAAAGACAAATTCATTCAGACAGAAAGCAGAGCATTGGTGCTGGAAACGGAAATGGGAGTGAAGGCTGACTGCAAATAACAAGAGGGGACTTTTGAGGGAGATGGAAATTTCTCTAAAGCTGGATTTGCGGTGATGGTTGCACAACTCTGTAAATGTGCTAAAACTTATTGAGCTGTGCCCTTACACAGACATATTTTATGGCATGTACATTATACCTCAAGAAAGCTATTTTAAAAAGTGGTAACACTGGTATATGTGAAAAATGTCAACATTAGCATGATGAGGATATATAAATTAGGAATTGAAAATCCTAGATAATGCCACTGTTAAAGAAATAATCACCCAGAACACTTGTTAAGACAGTAAGGTTGGCTTTATTCAGAGCTTTCACTGTAGGTATGGGCACCACTGCAGGGAGGTTGATTCTAAGGGGAAGAGATGGGCTCCGCTCAGAATAGACAAGGAAAAGTGGGAATTTATTGCCAAGGACCAGAGGGGGTGGTGATCAGTGGATGGAAAATTAGCCAGAGGAAGCCTGAGGAGCAGGGTAAGGGGGGATCCTGACTGAGGCAGACCATGGGGCTCTGACATCATGGACGATGGTGGCGGATGCGGACCCCGGCCAGAAAACAAGGGTGATCAAGTATGAAGGACAGGGAAGCTGGCCTAACATAGCCAACAAGGATCCTGCTAAAAGAGGGCTGTTGTAGGACACGCCCAAGGACAGGGCCTAGTTGGGCTCAGAGGAGTCTCTGTCACCACTTCCCAAATACAAGTACTTCGATAATTTGATTTATGTTCTTCTAGACTTTTCTTTACATCTACGAACGTTGAGATGTATGCTCATATATTTTTGAAGAGAAAAATTGCACTTGTTCTTCAGTGTCTTAATTTTCCTGCTAACAAGAGGGCTCAGACACAGGTCCTTGGGTGTTTATCTGGGTGTGGGTGAGGTTCTGAAGTCACAGGGGTGCAGGGTGGGGACCAAATCACCAGCCGCCCCCTGACCCGGGGCTGGTCCACGTTCCTCACAGGGTGGGCAGTGTCCCACCTGGGCCCAGAAGCAGGGTGGGGGGCACGTTTTCACAGGCCTTTCTTGCCGTCAGGTCCAGAGTTAAGGGCCGTGATTCTCAGAGCAGGCCTCCGTGCAGGGCCTTCCTGGGCAGCAGGTAGTAAGCGAGGGTCAAGGGCACAGTCATATGTCAAAGATCAAGGTAATGATTCAAATGCAAATAATGAAAATTTTGCTCTATTGGCATGGCCTTTGACCCAAAGGAAACTTCCTACTTTACTTTTAAAAAATAAATGCACAAATCAGGTCACGGCTGCTTTAGATGACCTGCAGTACATGAACTCCAAGAGCTAGGGCAGGAAGATAGATTTGTAAGGGGGAAACACCAGAGATTTTTGTGTGCCTGTAATCGGGACCACGGACTTGCTGCGAGTATTGAGCTTGTATGGAAAAAGCCCCCAGGTTTCACCATTTGAATGCATAGGGCATAATGCTGATCCTGGAGGGTGAATAAGGAAGAACCGGCACCCTCATTTCTAAAAATGAACTGGCCCTCTATTGAGCTTTCGTATTGTGCTTCTGACATTGAAAAGAAAGCTCCAGGAGCAGAACCAAATCCCAGCGGCGGTCCTGGCAAGTGGCATCCCAAATCCCTCAGTCCAATGTTCCTCAGAGAGGCGGGAGACGCCCTTGACACCTAATGCCGTGGAGCCCCCGAAGCCTCTCCAGGGAGATACTGGAGTAGAGATGTGTGATCTGGAGATCAGCATAAATTGCCTGTGATTAAATCTCACTGAATTGTTAAGTCCAACTTTACTATCTGAACACCATTTTAACATCCATCCTGAAATGGTTATAACAGGACACGTTAGCTCCATAAAGTCAAGAAATGTTGAATGAGAACTAAAGGAAGCCAATATGGAAACAAAGAAAAGTAAACTGACGAAGGGTAAAGGGGCAGGTAACTGGTACCCTTTGATTGCTGGTTTCTACAAATGAAGAAAGCAAGCAACTAAACAATGCATTTGGGAAGCGTAAGCCATCGTTAGTCGAAGCCCACCCCAGGAGGCGATGATAAGGCAGGCACCCTACTTCTCCTCCCCAGCTTCCCTCGCCTCCTTCATCTCCACATTCAGTAGTTCCTTCCCCCCCAAACACCAGTGCTTCCTGTGTTTGAAATCAGGAATCACAGAATGCTGACATGGAGCCTCATTTGTCAGTGATGACATTGCAGGTTCTGGTGGGGAAGATCTTTATTCTGGTGCTTGGTAGGGTCCTTCCACAAATCAGACCCACCTGCAGCAGCAGCCGCATCACCTGCCAACATGTGTTTCTGGGATCACGTGCCATACACGCAGACCCGTCATGATGGCAGTGGTCCATAAGCGCCTGTGTTTACCACTCATTCACCCCAGTGTTGATGAGTGTGTACAAGGTGCACGCCCCACCAGGAAATATGCACACATCACGTCCAGGATCTGACCCTGCGAGGAGCAGGTATTCCAGAGAGAAGAAAACAAGGGACATTCACCAAAAGCATAAGTCGAGATGCCATGGGAGTCTGTTATGGATTGAATTGTGCACCCCTCACCCCTTCAAAGAAAAAGATATAATAGAGTTCTCTTACTAACATAGCATGTGACTTTAGTTGGAGATAGTCTACAGGTGAGCAAGTCAAATGAGGTCGTTATAGTGGCCTCATCCAATGTGACCTAACAGGAAGGGGGAATTTGGACACAGAGTCAGGCATTTATTATAGAGGAAAAACAAGATGCAACTATGAGGGGGGACCCCCAAAACAATTTATTTATTAAAAATTGTGTATTTATTCTTACATGTTTAAACTTCAGTCACCTTCAAAGTACTCTCCATTTGATGCAATGCACCTATCAAGATTTTTTTCCCCCTGCTCAAAACAGCTTTTGAACTCATCGTTTGAGGTCTGGTAATACTTCTGCTGTTTTTTTTGTTTGTTTCACCTCTTCCACATCAGCAGAGTGTTTCTCTCTGAGGATTTTTTTTATCTGGGAAATAAACAAAAAAAAAAAGCTCTTGGGGCCAGATCAGGTGAATAGGGAGGGTGGGGCGTGGGGTTCATGCTGTTTTTGGTCAAAAACTGCTTAACACTCAGCATGGTGTGGGCAGATACACTCATAAATGACCCATCGTGAAATGGGCAAATGTGTTGAGTCTTCAAAAAACTTCACTGAAGCCAAACGCAGCCTCTCACAACAATGCCAGCTGGTACACGGATACAGATGGGTTCCTAGAACACTCACCTAGTGTGGGAAGCCTGTACTACAAGGGGCCTCCCCTCCAGAAGATAATTCTGGAATTTTGGGGGGTCCCCCCCATACAAGAGAGACTTAGAAGAAACCAACCCTGCCAACACCTTGATCTCAGATTTCTAGGCTTCAGAACTGTGAAGCAATACATTTCTGTTGTTTAAGCTACTCAGTAACAAAATAAGGCAGATCTAGGAAACCCAGAGAGCAAAGGAGGGTCTTCAGGTTGGAGGGAGGAGGAGAGGGAGCAATCAAGGCAGCTTCCTGGAGGAAGCGCTATCTGGGTAGGCCCGGACTGTTAGGATTTCTCGCTGCATCAGCACCATCAGGCAATAGCTCCAAAGGGGAATATTCTAAAAGGAGATGGAGAGAGAGGGTGTGCCAGTCTCCCAGCTGTGGCACAGGCACGATAAGGGAATAGCAATTATAGCCTCAAGGCTAAAGTGAAGGTGAAATGTGGTTAAAGGAAGTTAGAAATGGACAGGCTGATTGGCCCAGGGCAAAGGACATGTTCAGGTGAGAGGATGAGCTGGCAACAAGATCTGGGACTGACCCCTGGTCTCCAGGATGCATTAGGCCAATGGGCAGTATCCCATCCTGACTGTGACCCAGGGAGTTTGTTTTTAGGACCCTCTGGTCTCAGCTGACCTGCTTATCTTACACTGTGGGATCACACTTCTATCTTGCACCTTTATATCAAATATTAAAAGTGTTGTCTCTCTTCAGTCCCTGTCTAGTCTACTCTTCATATAAAGATATTTTTGAAATCTCCAGCAGATGGCATAGTCCATGGGGAACGCTGGTCTAGGGTTTTCTACCCAATGGTGCCATTTTTGCAGAAATTGGTTGACTACAAGATGGCTCTGCCAGCGTTGGGTGTGGGGCTGCCCTCCAGATTCGCCTGTCTGTGCTCCATCTGCACGTGATGATCATTGAGTAATGGAGACCCACGAAAGCCCAGGTGGGTCTGCTTTAGGAGGGACTTGGGAAGGGAGGGAAAGTAATCCCGCTCCCAGCCTTGTGCCAGTGTTCCCCAAACGATTCCATCACATCCACGAAACAGTCCTGTGAGGTGCTTATTGTCCCTATTGTAGGGGCAATCACCTCGGAGGTCAAGTTTCCAACCCATCCTCCCGCTGCTAGTACATGGCAGAGGTTGAATTTGACTTTGTCTCTGATCCCCCTCTATCCTGCCGCCTCCAAGTGGCCGAAAGGAAGCAGGTACTGGTTTTCATGATCTCTGACCCAAAGTTTGACTCTTTCAAGTATTAAAAAGGTCCCCAACTTGCCCACCTGTCTCCCACTTCCCACCATCACTGATGTGGGAGGCTGAGATCACTGGAGGGGCAGCTGGCATGTAACAGGGAGGGAGGGAGGATTGCACAGGGAAAGCGCAGGCTCCGGACACTCGGACCCCCAATCCCTGCCCTGCCACTTACACAGGCGTTGGGCTTGAGCAAGTTCCCTAACCTCTCTGTGTCTCGGCTTCATTCACATCTGTCAGGTGGGGTCCGCAGTAACAGCACCTACCCCGCACAAGGCGGCATGAAACGGCAGAATGCGTGTGAAGCACTGCGCTGCCCCAGAAGACTTAGTCAGTAGTGTGGGAAGGTCACCAGACCAGGGGATGGAAGTAAGACAGAGACAGACTGACACTGGACAGCAGCAGCCTCAGGCACGCAGGCTTCCTGGGGCTTGGGCTAGGAGCCAGGACGCCACCAGCAGGACCCAGGGGACAATTATCTGCATTGGAACTCAGGGGGCGGGGCGTGCTGCCGCTTTCTCGGGCGGTAACCAACTCTGGCCTCGTGTCGGTCTCCGCTCCATCTTAGGAATCTAAAGCTGCATCACTGACTTCATCGTCAGTGCGACTCCAGCGTGTGGAAGGTGGAAAATGGGCCAACTGTCCTCCAGGCCATGCGGGAGGGTCCTTCTATTCCTGGTGGGGCCCTAGAACCTCAGAGAGGTGGCATGGGGCATCGGAGACTCCGGCTCCCTTGTCCTGTGGATGGATCTCTGCTGTTCCCAGTGGTGGGAGGCAGCCACCCTCTCTCCTGACTCCGGCTGCCAAGGGTTTTGCCTCACTTTAGAGCCCTCATGGCCCCAGTCCCCACCTGGTGCCTGTGTGGACAGGGCTCCATGGCCAGTGGCTCCTGCCTGAGTGCCCACTGAGCAATAGGGCAGGAATAAGAAGCTGAGTCACCTTGCTCTCTATGGGAAAGGAGGCGAAGGCCCGGGGAGTGATTCAGAACCTGTTCCACCATATCGGAGAACAAATGGAGGAAGTAAAATATTCAGATGGAGCCTTCGCACCGCCCTCAAGACCCTGGGTGGGAGGAACGGCGGGGTGACCAGGTGCCTAAGGAAGAAAGTGCTTGCTGTGGAAACGCAGCTTCTGGACAAGTCCCCGGCCCCGCGACGAGCAGCCTGAGAGCTTCCCCCAGTCCCTGCAGTGATAGCGTTAGGGGGAAATGTTTGCTGTTCGCATCTGAATGGTGCTCTGACAAATTTATATTAATTTTCAAAATAATAACTTTGAAATTATGAAACCCGTCAGCTACATTCCTCCAGCTGGAGAAGCCATGACTCTGAACTGTGACTGGCCAGGGAAAGAGGAAACTAGAGAAGGAAAATGTTGGCACCTGGCCCAAGGTCCGCAGTGGGAGAGCTGTAGGGCCAGCAGGTGACGCTGTTGCTCATCAGCTGAAGCCCAGGAGCCCCGCAGGGGAGCCCCTCCCAGCCCTTGACCTAAGCCGTGATGTTGAAAGCAAGCGCCAGTTCTGAGGCAGTGGGATGGTTCCATCCCAAGACCCTAGCTGACCCTGTGTGACCCCAGCTCCACTTCTTAAATTGTTTTCAACACAAACCGCTTGAACCCAGTGACTCGGGGAGTTCAATTTCCATCTGCAGCCTCCTTTCCATCTGCCCCTGTTAGGGGCTCAGAGGATGTTCTCAGAGGCAAACCCACGGAGGCCAGCATTGCAGTGATACAAGCACTGAGGGATTACACAGTTAAATGAAAGTGCTCTGAAGTCAGGGCTTCTGTAGAAGGACCCCTGCCCCTGTACACATGCACTTTAATTTTATTTTTTTTATTTTTTTGCCTTCTTTAAATGTCTTTCCTTTGGCAGTTTTGCCACCTATAGAATGAAGATACTACTTTTCTTAGAATCAGTTCATGTCAGGAAAGCTCTCTGCAGAGGAAGAGCACTAAATTCTATTTACCAAATATTTAATTAGCCACACTTGGGGAAGATTCATATGCATCTATTACACTTGCAGAATAACCAGAGAAAATGGCAGGATCAGGAATATAATTTTAAATGCAGGTTTTCGTACATTTTGTGCCTTTCAAGACTATAGGAGAGAATTTTTGAATTAACATCCTAATTTCTCCTTGTTTCCCAGGGCCCTGAGGAAACAGCCTCCCTTTTCAGCGGGTTGGCTGGGGCCACCGCTGCCCATGGCACCCTCAACCTGGCCTACGCGACCCCTCGGCCACAGCCCAGCAGTGGCGTTAGGGCAGAGTCACGGCAGGGCCTGGTGTCAGGAGGCCTTGCTTACGTGCTCCAAGCTCCTCTCCCTCCTGGCAGGTCATACTATCTCTTCTACCTCAGGTCGGTTTCCTCACGTCCTATCTGTCACATGCCTGCCCCATCTCTGCCCTGGCAGGGACTCCTTGAAGAGGAATTAGGTCATGTGCAAGACATGAGCACTTTCACGTGAAAGACACCAAAGCAGCCCAGAGTTGAAGGTGATTTAGAGGCATGTCTAGTGGCTTAGAAGCAACATCGTCCAGTTTATGTTCAGATCACGGTGCTCCCCACCCCACCCCCAGTAGAGATCGTGGAGTTCTCCCGGCACACAGCAAAATTATTTATTTCTTGTTCCGCAAAGATTTACTAAGCCTCTGCCACTGGTATATAAAACTATGCTAGATATGCATGTTAAAATGGTGCGGACGACTGTCTCTGGCTTTCTGCCAAAGAGTAATTTTCAAAAAGCTAAAAACAAAGCCCTCCTATGGATATATGGTGACATATTTGGGTGCCTCCAGAAAACAGGCACCAAGACGGTCACGGTGTGTATTGGGGAAAAGAAAATAGATAGAAGGAGCAGGAGGAGGCAGGAAGAGCCTTGAGATGATGGTGGAAGTCTGACCCCTAAACAAAGGACGAAGGGGGGTGCGGAAGAAAGAGCCTCTGGCTGAGGGGCAGCTCATAGAAAGTTTTGGCCAATCCGTGGGGAGCCCCAGAGCAGAGGTTGCCCTTTTGAAGACATGGGCAGAAATGTCCAGGCCCCAGGGTCCTGCTGGGATGGGTCACTAGCCAGGCCTGACTGTGGCATCCAGGTGGCAGCGAATCAAAAGGCACCACACCTAGAAGCCGCCAGCTGACCTGCCTCCTCACAGCACAAGCCAAAGGTTAATTCGTTAGGCGGGTAATGAAGGAAGCAACAGGAGGATAATGTGAGTTCATAAATACACATACACACCAACACGTATATGTCTCTGTATTTAAATAGGAGACAGTGGGAAAAGGAGCAAGGGAATCAGATTTCAAAGTTACGTTCAAAACCGGGTCAAGTGCAAATGTTAACAAAAGCATTAACATTTGCAGTAACTCCTTTCTACCAGTCAAAAATCATTTTCCCATCTACTAGACAAAAATTCTTTGCAGTTTCTTCGTTTCTTACAAGTTCACGTGGAACTTTAGCATCTGGCCCCGAGCAATAGCGAGCCATCAGTCAGACGAGACGGCTTTCCGTAGAGCCCAACACCGCAGACTTAGGGGGTGGTGTCCTGACTCGTATTTGTGCCCCACTTCCAAGCTTCAGACACTTAGTACTTCTTTAGGGAGCTTATGTTCTAGGAAGACAGAGATAGAAATAAATCGGCAGTTAACATATTGTGTGATAAATGCTACAACAGGGGTCAGCCCAGAAAGGAGGTACTGACCTCAGTCTAGGGTATGGGGTACAAGAGCTTCCCAGGAAATGGCCCTCAACCTCAGCCGAAAGGATCATCCGCTTAAACAGGTGTGGGGCTGGGGGAGCAGAGGCGGGATGAAGGGAGCAGAAAAATGAGCGCAAAGGCTTTGAGAACTGCAAATCAGTGTGAAGGGCTGAGAGCGGAATAAGCCGTGAGGCTGGCGAGGACAGCAGGTAGAGTAACGGACAATCCTGGGTGCATGCTCTGGAACTGGGAATTTTCTCCTAAATGCAGTAAGGAGCTGTTGATGTGTTTGAAATGAGAAAATTAAAGGATTAATATTGTTGTTGATAAAGACCGCTCTAGCTGAAGTGGAGAAGGGATTGGAGGGGCCTAGAGCTAGAATCAGGCAGGCGGGTCACGAGTCACTGTTATCATCTAAGTAGGAGGCAATAGTTGCCCAAACTGGCGTGCGGACTGCAGGGGAATGTAGCAGATCACAGGTCATCGGTCCAAGCTATGGGACGCTTGGTAAGCTGGGCAGAACTGGCCCTCTACCCAGGCAGCGGACCTCTTCGTAAGCAGAAGGCACCAAGGCCAGTCGAGTGAGGGACGCCGAGGCCGAGAAAGCCGCAGCGGGGACAAACAAGGCCCTGCGGGCTGCGCGAATGCTGCACGGTCAGAGCCACGGAGCCAGTCTGCAGGCACCCAGGGTCACAGCAATTGGACGGCTTCACCCGTCCAGTAATCATTTGCTGAGCTCCTACTATGGGCCAAGCCCTGTCTGGGCTCCAGAAAAACACCGAGATAAACAAGACTGATGTTCTCAAGGAACCTGCATATGGGGCGGGGGGCCGGGGGAATGCCTGACAAACACAAAGGTAGCTAGTTTAATTTCACTGAGTTTCCTGGAGCTGTGGTCTGCCGTGCATCCTTAATTCTGGAAAGTCCTCTGCTGTTATTACTTCAAACATTTGTTCTGCTCAGTTCTCTCTTCTCCTTCTGGTATTCCAGTCACGCGTGTGTTACATCTTTGTAATTCTCACAGTTCTTGAATGTTCAGGATTTTTTTTCTTTTCTTTTCTTTCTATCTTTCTGTGTGTGGGGGTGGGGCTGGTCATTGTGTTTATACTGATTTATCTTCAAGCTCATGATTCTTTCCTCAGCTATGTTGAGCGAGTCCCCTGATGAACTCATAAAAGGCACTTTTCGTTTCTCTTAGTGCCTGTCCTTTTTGAGGCTCCCTCGTCTCCCAGCTTTCCCTCTCTCTGCTTCCATCACCCATCTGTTCCTGCATGTTGTCTGCTTTGTCCGTTAGAGCCCTTAACACATCAGTCGTAGTTACTTTAAATTCCCTGTATAATCATTTGCAACATCTGTGTTATATCCGAGCCTAATTTTGATGCTTTACCTCTTTACACTGTGTTTTCCTTGGTTTTATATGGGACTGCGACCTCTCATTGAAAGCCAGACAAGCTGTATTGGGTAATAGAGCACACGTAAATCGGCCTCTTACATCAAGATTTATGATAACCTTGCCAGGACCTGGCTTTGTTGAACGTTTTCTGTAGCTATAGGTGCCAGAGACTTTAGTGTCCGTGCGTTTGCTCTTTGTCTGCCAGCCTGAGTTTGGGCTTCCCGGAGTCCTCCTCTTCCGACAGCCTGTGTCTTAAAGCTCCTTCAGCTACAATGTACTATTTCACAGAGCTCATTGGTGTAGAGGGAGGGAGAGTGCTACAACCTTCCATTAAATTTCAGTCCTTTAGGGTGCATGCCCCATGGTCTGTGGCCTTGTAAGTGCTCCTTCTTTGTACACCTCCCTCTAGGTGAGGCAGGAAGGCCGGAGGAGGCTGGGCTGGGAGGGCTGCCCTTTGCAGTGGTCCTAGACAGAGCTCTGGCAAGGCCTCTCCCCCGAGGCCAGGCCTTAGCCTTGGAGAATGCTCTGCTGTATTTCACTGGGGTCAGTCTCCCTTTACCCCAGCCGTAGCCACGGGTCTTTCTCAGGTCCTTACCATGAGAACCTGGTGGCACTCCTAGGGGGAAAGCCCAAGAAAACGTGGGGTCCCCCTCAGACTGCGGTCCCCAGGAATTTGTTGTTCTCACACTAGTCCACTCTCAGCCTCAGCAATCCATTAAAATTACCAGTTAATTAAGCGTTCCTACTGGTTTAGGGTCCAGTTTCTGCTTCAGGTAATGAGCGTGGGGCTGAGACCCTGGATTCACCCAACTCTGCAGCTTTCAGGGAGATGGTTTGCTCCTAGTTCCCTAATGAGTCCAAAAAAAAGGCATTGGTTTTCAGTTTGTTGAGCTTTTTCTTGTTGTTAGGAGTGACAACTTCCAAGCTCTTTTTCATGTTGGAGCTGAAACAGGAAGTCAGAAATAACTTAGTTTCAGATAGTGATAAGGACTAGAGAGTTGACTGGGGAGGGAACTCATTTAACCCCTCTTTGTCTCCGGTTTCTTATCTGAAAAGCAAGGCAAAGATCAAACCTGCCTGAGGGTATTGGGAAGATCACGTGAGATCTTAGTGCAGGGTCTGGTCTACAGGTCACTCTCCCTAAGCATGGTCATTATCAGTCAAGTGCCCGATGGAGCTGGAAGTCACAGGGAAAAACATGCCTGAAGACACTGATGGGCTTTAATCATTTGATTAAGCATTTTTAAATTTTTATTAAAATTGAACCTGGAGAGGGTGGGGCGGAACCAGGCACTGCTGGTTGGAGAGTGAAAGGACATGCCACCTCTGCAGGGTAATTTACCAAGAACCTTCAAAATGCTCACATTATCTGACACAGTAATTCTACATCTGGGGAATCCATATTTATGGAAAGTCACCAAAATGCAGAAGAAGCTTATTCCAACACTGTTAATCCCTGAATTGTTCATAATAACAGAAAATTGGAATGGGGCAACTATTATACTAGGAGATCCAACAAAATGTGTGATGTAGCTACGAAAAGCATATTTACAAAGATCTCTTAATGACTGGGGAAATGTTTATAATATTAAGTGAGAAAAGCAGGCTACAAATATTTCATGCAAACAAACAGAGCTCTGTAAAAAAGCCCGTGTGCGTGAAGAGTGTAAATATACTAACGAGCTAACATTGGGTTATCCCCAAGGGATGAGATAATGGACAGCTTTGACATTCCTTTCTTGACAGGTTCTAACATGAGAATATACTACTTTTCTAATGAGAAAGAAAAATCATGCTACTTTAAAAGACATTTGAAAATGGCTGGTTGCTATTCCAGAACATACCCAATGTCACATGCATGTAACGCCCATCCGCCACTTCTGAGATGTGCCATCTTGAGCCCCTCCGGATCTCAGCGGTCTCACCTGTGAAATACAGATACTAATCTTCACCTGTTGGAAGTCAGGTGGCCAAATCAGGTGCTGTTGGAAAGGTTTTCCAGCCCTGATGCCTTCCGGGCTCTGATGACCGTGCAGGACCCTCCCCAGTGAGGCCCGTTTTCTCAGAGCATGGACATATGTGCTTAGAACGGGGCTGACCAGAGAAACAGGAGGGCAGACGTAGCACGCTTCTCCACCTCACAGCACTGAGCCGGTGACTGTAGAGAACTTTTTCAAGGGCCACAGCTGCCTCGAACCCAACCAGGCCCGCCAGAGCCAACAACCTGGACGGACTGTGGCCCCGCCAACTCTCCGTCATCTCAGGGCCACAGCACCGGCCTCAGGGCATCTGAGGCCGGGGGCGGGTGGGGGGGGGTATGTCTGCAGTTCTCCCCTCTGAAATATTTGAGGTGCAAAGGGCCCCAGGAGCAGAATTCCATGACTTCCCCTCCTCCCTTCTCCCCTCACTTGTAGGAATCAGAGGAGCATCTGCTGTTCTGAAAACTCAATCTGGGGACCCAGGAGCTGGAATGAAACTACATTGTCCACTTGGAGGCTGGCGGGACAGACAACTGTCACAGGGCAGGCATCCACTTGCTGTCTGCTACCTGGAATTAGCAAAGCAGACACATGAGTAACTTTCTGTCACGTGATCCTCTGTGGGACTAATCTTGAGTGATGTTCTCACCAAGCTGCACAGCAGCTGTGGGAGCCCAGGAGTCCCCCTGCAGCATCAGATAAATTCAATAAGATGGGTCAAGCAGGTGCGGAGTCCTATGACCAGGACCAGACACATGCCCTACCCCTTTCCGGGGGTGCGATGGGAAAATACCCCATCAGAGCGAGTTTCCCCACTTATAAAATGAGAATCATGCCCTGGTCAGTGTGGCTCAGTTGGTTAGAACATCGTCCCATAAACCAAAAGATCACGGGCTTGATTCCAGAGCTCCCGGTCAGGGACCATGCCTGCGCTGCAGGCAGACCATCGCTGTTTCCTCCTCCTCTCTGTCTCCCTTCCCCTTTCTCTAAAATCAGCGAACATGTCCTTCGGTGAGGGGAAAAAAAACGAAAAAATGAGAATCACAGGGTCAGACGAGGGCTGAATGAGGCAATCCACAGACCATGCTTCCTCAGTGTCTGGCAGGTAGCGAGGGCTCAGGAAATGGCTAACTCTTCTGTTATGAAGTTGTCCTTTGGGCTCAGCACCCTTGTGGGCAGTGAGGGGGATACAAAAGGTTAAACCACATCCCTCCCTCCAGTGAGGGCGGTAGGAATACCCCAGGAAACAGTTAAACAGCTAAGCAGGTGGTTAAATGCAAAAGCGACTGGGAGGCAGCAGTGCTATTTATAACAGCAACTTGCTGGAAGCAACCCAAATGCCCAGCCATCCTGTAATGACTAAGCAAACCTGAAACTTTGTGACATGACAGCCCCCTACAGAGCCACCGGAAATGGCAGGCATGCTGCTGACGTCCATACATGGACATGTGCCTCCAGAATAGATATTTCCAGAGGGAAATTGCAGGATGGCATGAGTGTCCTGTGTGCCATGAGGGGTAAATATAGGCAAAGTCAGCTTGGGGGTGGCAGTAGTTTAACACGCAATGCTAGTCAGTTATTTCTGCCCCAGACCAGTCGCTTAAAAAGGAGAATGGTGTAACCAGGAAGTGTTAGAGAAGTGCAGAAAGGGAGTAAGGTGTGGGAAGGCTTTGCAGGGCGGGCGGTGGTTTGAGCAAGTGTGGGCACACCTGCGGATTTGAATAAAAAAGCAGAGTTGCCCCAATGGGACAACTTGGGTTCCTCTCCCTCACTGGTCTCTGTCCAAAGAATGCAAATTAAGTGTTACTAAGGGCAGTGTGAGCAGTGGGTATGGGTGAGCACTGGGTGGCCCACCTTTCCCCTGGGGAGATCAGCGGAATAGAGGGAGAGCTGCTTGTATTGGAGCATCATGGTTTGCCTGTGCCAGTTGCCGGGCTCTCCTCCAGGTTCTCACCTGCATCCCGCTCAGATACCTACCCATGACGGGGGCCAGGACTGCAGTGTGGGCCAGGATCTGGATTGGCTGGCTTTCTCTCGGGTGGACAGTTTGCATTCACGAAGGTAAGGGGAAGAGTTGCTCCTGAAGCCTAGGTGGCTTCCAAATAGTGTCTAGAATTCCCACAGGAGGGGATTAACCACCTAGAGCACAAGAAATATATATTTGGTTTCTAACACAGAGGATTCCAAGGATTCTTAAAATCCTTGGAATATTCTGGGTGATAGTGGCGACAGGAACATCTTTTGTTCTGTTTGGTCTTTGTCCCTGGTTCATGACACAAGACACCTACATCTCGTGGCATTTCCTCGGTGAGAGGAGCATCCGGTTGTAATGAGGCGGCCGTGGGTAAGCCCTAGGAAGCTTCAGGAAGTGGCAGGTCACCAGAAACCAGACCTTAACTGCAAGCTTGGAGCGCTCAGCCCCATCCCCAGCCTCTGAGGAGAGGAGAGGGGCTGGAGATTGAGTTAATAATCATGTCTACATGATGAAGCGCCCATAAAGCCCCAATAGCACACATGGGGTTTGGTGAGCTTCTGGGCTGGTGAGCACACAACATGCTGGGAGGGTGCTACCCCCCAACTCCATGGGGACAGAAGCACTTGGGACCCTTCCTGATGTCATCCTAGGTATCTCTTCATTTGGATGTTCATTTGTATCCTTGAAAGTAAACTGGTATGTTCTGAGTTCTATGAGGTATTCTAGAAAATTATCATGGGAATCTCTATTTATAGCTGGTCAGTTAGAAACACAGAAAACCCTGGACCTGTGCCTGGTGTTTGACATGGACCCAATCCTGTGAGAATGAGCCCTTACTGCGGGTCTGCCCTAATTCCGGGTAGCCAGTATCAGAACTGATTTAAATTGTTGACCATTCAGTGTGTCACGAGGTCAGAGAATTGGTGGTTGGCACTGAAAAATACCCCACCACCTAAACTTTCCCAGTAACCGGGAGCCCCCAGGATGTCAGGGTGCCATCACAAGCCTACCTGTTGACCAAATCGCCCAGGCAGGTCCTCTGAGAGCCACCCTGAGTTGCATGCTGGCCTGTGTCTCACTTTAGAAGAGCCCAGGCCCATCTTCGCCTGGGGCCCAGGGTCACTGGGCACTTCAGGGAGTCCCAACAAGTCAGAGTGCTTCTACACATTGTTTTAAGAAATTTTAATTCCTAATTCACCAATATTGCTGGTTCATGAAAAGATCTTAGACTGTGTACATATTATGCTACTATTTCAGGTTTCCAAAGGACAGTTTATTACTTTTAATCCTGTTTTGAACCCAATCTTTAAATAGGAGCTCTAGTACCTTCTTGTTTTCCTCAAGACATGCCAGAGAGACTCCGGCACCACTCACGGCTTGTCGCACTGGACAGCCACGCCAGCGTCAGACAGACCACCAAGAAAAGGAAAATATGATGAAAAATAAATGTTCACCAAGACCTGCAAGCCCAACATTGCAGTATCTTCTCTGGTCCCCTCTCTGTTCCCACTCCTCCCCCACCAGGGCATTTCCCTGTGACTTCTCCTCAAATTGTCTCAGCTACCACAAACCCATATTGTCCAGAAGTAAATGCCTGGTTTTTCCCCAGCCCTGGCTACCAGACCCACCTGACCCATCCTGAGGCTCCACATCCATGAATAGCATGGTATCCATCCTTGAAGTGATACAAACCAGAAAACGAAGTCATCCTTATCATTGCCTTTATTTTTGCCACTGAAACCAACCCATCACCAAGCTCCAGCCATCTCATTTTCTATATATCTCTAAATCCACCCACTTCTCACCACCTTCTCTGCCACAACCTGAGTCCAGG